>JBBBDQ010000744.1:3222500-3242935 GCA_037127315.1 Ascarosepion bandense | reverse complement strand
CTGTGTGTGTGTATCCGTTACCTATAGACTCCGAAACGGTTGAACCGATTTTCTTGAAAATTTACACAGTTGTACTATAAACCTCTGCGAGTGCTTTTAGCTAGGTTTTGTGTCGAGGTACCCCCGATAAATATCGAAAATCGATAATCGAAAAAATCGGGTTATAGAAGGATTGGTCCGATTTTAATCAAATTTGATACACTCATAGACAAAGACATAAGAAACGATATTCAAAAGTTTCAAGTTTACAGTTCTTACAATAGTGCAGAAAATCGATTATATATATATATAAAAGGCAAGGTGTTTGTGTGTGTGTCTGTTTATTTGTCTGTATTTTCCTTTATACAAATCCACAATTTTTATCCGATTCTCACCAGACTTCACACAAATATTCTTTAGGTTGAGTCTGAGCAACAGGACCATGGATTAGTTTTAAAACTTTCATTACGCCCGAGCAACGCCGGGCTATACTGCTAGTTTAACATATAAATAGCTATGAAAATAAATTTTTTAATCAATCTAATGAATAAATATTGTTTAATATTTTTCTTGTCAATTCTCACAACTAAAGAAAATGTATAAATCCACTTTCTTATGTTTGGGTTTTATTCAAATTCTAATCATCGCTTTTATAAACAATAAACATTGCCGAGGAAATCAAAAAGTGTATACAGTAATAACACTATCAAGGAAATAAGAGTCCTTCTGAGACGCCGTTTTTTTTTTCGGCCATGAAAGTTAAACCTTGCCTTTTTTTTTTTCAAGCATTTTTTTAAAAGAAAAAAATGTTCATTCAATGTTACCGCTCTTTCTAGTAGTAGTGTGCATTTCTAGTAGTGATTTGTTTCTGATAACCTGAAAAGCAGGAAAAAATTAAAATAATTATTTGGATTAACTGGAAAAATATTCACATACTTATATGTTGAAATAGACATCTATCAACTCGTTTCGCTCTCTCTCGCTCTCTTTATCTGTCTCTCTCTCTTTATATATAATCTTTGATTGATGCCTTCCAGGCCCGAAGAGGCCGCAGATCAATTGTAATTAACCCTCGAGGGCCATTCGTATCATATTTGATACAGTATGAAAACAAGCCTTGAAAGAAATATTTTCCTGAAAAATTTTTTAAGAGAAATATTTTATAAATTTCAAATGAAAGCAGTACTGACTGCTCAGTCAATGAATACCAAATGTTTCCTTATAGGGAAATACCAAATGTTTCCTTATAGGGAAATACTGTATCAAATATGATACGAATGGCCCTAGAGGGTTAAAGGAAAAAATGAACTTGAGAGAGTTGAAATAATAGATTCTGTTTCAACATACATAAAAGTAGCTAAAAGTTGTGAAAACGTTCGTAATGTATAATTTCAAAACGCCAATTGCGCGATTTCTTCCGTTTTTTCGTGATCACGGAATATCTGTGTTCCGAGAGAATGCTATTTTGCTTAAAGTACCATTTATTGTGGGTTCAGTATGTTCGGGGCGGGGAGTTACATTCTGTGGGTAGAGGGGCCGCAAGGTGCATTCTGCGGAGGGAGGCGCGATGTTGCTAAGCACGGCACTGGTGAAAAGTCAACATTTTTATTATATTTTCTCTTCTAGTTCATGTGCTACTCATTTGTTTTTGTTTTTTTGTTTTTTTTTTTGCTGTTGTTTTTGAAAAGGATTTTTTATTATTTTTTAGTAGTTTCATTTCTGATTATGCAGCGTCAGTATACAAAGTCTGGTGAACGATAATCTTAAAGATTCCAAACCCAAAGTATTCATTCGCCTGAAGCCATTTTAATCATTTATCTGAGAACATTGTTCTATACAAACAATATTTTAGAACTTTTCTGGGTGATTTGGACTCCCTGCGTGAGATCCACGTGAGAACCTAGACCTTACGAAGCCATTTTAAGAATATGTCTCGAGTTCTTTGGATAATATTTTGATTTGTGTAACTTATGCTTTACCAAAATACAGCCTATCCTGTGTTCAATTGTCATTTACCCCTTATACGAAATTTGTTAAAACTGATTCATTCACTGAGCTAATTGAAGTGTTTAGAATTTATTAATTTGTGGTGATACCGACCGAGCAAAAGCGATGAACCGGATGTTTGCACTCTAATGACCAGAAAGCAAATGACCAAAACTCGTCGGTGCGCCTCCGGGTTCGCGCAGATGTTCCGGCTGAAAACTAAAAAATAATTAAATATCAAATTCCAGTTCGCGAGCCTACGCGAATTTTATTTATCGGCCAATGAGAAGCCCAGAATCAAATACGGATATGAATTCCCAAATGATCTGCTGCGATCCAAAAAGAAGATATAAAAAGCCGATACAGAAAGCATCGCCAGATAGACAGACCGACCCACGTCGCCTTCACCTCCCTTTTCCTTCATCCCTGTCTCAAAACTACTTACTGACCAAAGGAGCGGATACATCCAAGACATTCTTTACTTACAACACTCCCACATACCTAAGTATTAATTCTCTTTTCAGCATTTTATTGCCATGAATATTTTAACGTCTGTTGGACCCATATGTAAAGGATTACTTTAATTGTAAAAACCTTAATTGATATGTGTATATATAAAATGTTATTTTTCAACTCAATTTGCTTTTCTTGATTTATAATCATTTTATGACTTATAGTGGGCTATCTACAACGAGGCCAAATTCCGTGAATCTGCAACAATATACAACTACCCTTCACTAGAACGGACTCCCCAGTATAAACTAGAAAAGAATGGATAACCCACTATAAATTCAACATCCGGAATTTTTATAAGGGAATTTAGAGTATGCAACATCATTTCTCGTTCCAATTCAATTCCAAGAAACATTATTTAATAATAACATTTATTTGCTACATGATAATAATACCATGACATTTTGTCTCATTCTTAAAAATATGTTTAAAAACACAATGAATATAAAGCGTAAGTGTATATTGCAAGTAACATGAAATCGTTAAAATAGGTTCGATCTAAAGCAGCGGTTTCAAACTTTTTGGCGCCATCGTCCATTTTCACACGGAAAAGTTTTCCATCGCCTATCTGTATTGAAAAACTTTAAAAGTATATCAAAATTATTTGCTAAAGGTTTGTTACGAGTTCGTAAACTGACTTTATGACATAGTAAAAAATACCAAAGGGAGGAAAGAAATAACGCCGACTTGCGGTGGTTTCAGCTGCTATTACCGTATCAAAGAACAAACGAAAACGATCTTGATCATTGAAAACTATATACATAATTTTCCTTTTTGGGTCAAGGCTTGTTTTATGGTTAGGGTTAGTAGTGTTGACAACAAATTAAAACATTTTTTTGTTCATAATCATAAAAGTAAAAAGAATATACAAAACTAGCAAATAATAAAAAAAAAACAGCGAATATTTTTGTCATATCTTCCACTGAAAAACTATAATGTTAATGATCCTCTCAAAACTATAGAAAATTTCCAGATATTCCTTGTTTGCGGGAATATTTATATCTTATCTAGATAGCCCTAAATGACCCACAAGGAGTTAAGAGACTGCTAAGCACAATCAATCAATCAATATTATCTAGAAATGTGACCCTGTTATTCACATTTGACCTCTTTTTGTTAGAACAGATTTTTGCATATCTCTTTTGAATATTTTTTTTCGGGTAGTATATGTTGAAATACATTTTAATACTCAAAATTCTATATCTTCCACCAAAATTTCCAATTGCCCACCATTTTCGGTTCAGTTGCTCATCGCTCACCCCGCAGTTGAAATCTGCCACCGGTGGGCAATATTGGCCAGGTTGGGAAACCCCGATAAAAAATCACGGGATTATTGAAAAATCTCATGAATTCATTAATACAGAGCGAGACAAAAGCTGTTCTTTCAGCAAGATGGATCACCTCCCTATTATGCTTTGGCAAACCTTTCCACAGCGTTGGTTCGGGAGAAGGGGAAGCATAGAATGGCCAACACGTTTACCTGACTTAATACCAATGGATTTCTTTCATGAGCATGTAGCAAAGAACAAGGTTTATGAGATAAATCCCCACATAATCAGACGGCCAGTTACGTGTCATACATGATATACGCTTGGGTGATCATGTCTCGAAAGAGATATGACTGACTCGACAGAAGATTTTCCCGCAGTAGGTTGCCATTACTTTCTGTGGTACACTAGTTGCCAATCAAGGCTGTAGAACCCGATCTGTTCTGCTATTTAACCCGTAGCTGGAGAGAGAAGAGATAGATTAATACCTTTCCTAAGTGTATTTGTGTGTATGTGAATGCAACGAATTCGAATCTTCGATTTCTCGTCCCGATCGCATATCCACTGCAACACAATTCACATCACTAAATAACAGACGAATTAAAAAGTACATCTTATAAGGATTCATTGAAATTGATGCAGATTTGAGTCTTGCTGTGTGTCCGGGCCAAGTCGCCAAGGGGCCCCGGGTTGATGCCAAATCTGTCTTCCCCATCAGCTTACTAGTCTCATAGTTCCCTTTCTCTTTAGGAATACATCTTCCACAGATATAGAAAGAAACCATCTCCTGGTAGCAGGATTTGGGAATTTCCTCACTTGGTGCACAGTAGATGCATCCGGTCCGTCTGAATCTGGAGTCCTAAACATGGCGTCTCAAGAAGCCGATATTTTTAAGGCTGGCAGCTATGATAGCTTGCGTGAAACCGCTTTCAAATTATGTGTGATCGAATTTATGATTTTTGATCACCGTGGTGTTACGTGGTGTTACGTGCTATTCCCGGACGAGCCCCCATTATGTTACGTATTAAGCGTAACAAAAGAAAAAATAAGAATGATTAGTCAAAACTCAGAGTTAAAATACAGACAAATATTTTATTCACAAAACATTAGATAAAAATATTTACAAATATACAGTTTTGCTTTCAAATAGAAAACGTATAGTTTACTACTGGCAGGCGAAGTGTTACGAGGAAGAGGAGGGAAGAGAAGGTGTCAAGTATCTTAACCCAGTTAAGTTGGTTAGGAAGTTAAGTGCTATACTTTCTGGAAATCTTAAATGCGTATATAAAGACTAATTATTGGCTTGGTCAATGAAAGAGGCAAAAATATGTATTTACCCAGATAGTTCCATGAGGTTTTCTTTCAGGTTTTAGTTGTTCGGACTTTTCTGTGAGATTCTTTCGGCTGGATATAAATCCTTGAATCATAACCGGAGTTGATATGACAGCAAATCTTTTTAACATCTCTTTCAAGTTTTAGTTAGTCGTCAACTTTACTCAGAGAGATTCTTTCGGCTGGATATAAATTCATGAATCGAAACCGGAGCTGATGAGGTCAGCACATCCTGTTATCAACTGTTTCAAGTTTTAGTTTTTGTTGTCGACTTAGAGAGATTCTTTCGGCTGGATATACATCCTTGGATCAAAACCGGAGCTGATGAGGTCAACCCATTCTGCTATCAACTAACTCCTCCGTGCCCAAAACCTATTTTTATAGGAGCTAACACCTAATTTGGATATTTCTAGAATCTTACGAATTCCCTCGAATTTACTGGAGCATTCTCGATCATTCTAGTACCTTCCAAACGTTCTATTTCTAATTTCCTTATTTTTACGACTACTTCATGAATTAAAACCTTTTCGTAATAACACTTAGGACTCAATAGAATCCATTACTATAACTTTGTATACATTATTAATATTATTTTTATATATAAATGCATCCTCGTAACAGTGATAAAATCTTTTCTTATTTCAGTTGCAAATTTTAAGCGGAGACTTAAAAAGCCCCCATTTCAATGATAGAATGTTTAGCGCTAGAAATGCAGTCAACAAGATTTGGGTTACCGATCTCCCTTTCAATCTACTGTGAGTTCAAAGGTTGTATATTGTGTTTTAGGCGAGTTATTCGTTTGTTGTTTCTGTAGGCAAAGGTTTGTCAACTATTTTATAAATGCAAACAACACTCAGAAGAGTTTCTAATGTAATCTTTGAAAACACCGGAGAAAGAAAGACATAACGAGGAAAGGTGATTTAAAAGCCACTTCAGGAATCTAGCACTGCGCAACCAAAGCTGGTTTTACTAGTAAAACGGCATTCTTAACAGGGGGAAGGGATCACGTAAAATCACGTGGAAAGGAAAATGCTAAACAAAGATGCTGGACACATAATGTTTAATTAATGTTGTACCCCAATTGTAAATCCTTGTCACTACTGAAATTAATATTGGCTCGGAACGAGGAGTAGGAAAACCGAATTCAAATTCTAGTCGAATTCTTTTCATTCACTTAGACACGATACCCTTGGGAAAGGTATTAATCCATCTCTTCTGCCTTCAGCTATGAGTTAAATAGTAGGGCAGATTGGGTTCTATAGTCTTAATGTGAGAAATTATTCTGCCTAGTCAGTCATGGATCGAGTTTGAGTTTGAGTTTGAGTTTTGTTTAACGGCATATCAAACTCTGTGGGTTATTTTATGCCAAAATGGTGGGGTTTTAAGGTATTTTTTAATGTTGAGTTATAGTGAGAAGGTTGATTCAGTCTGATTTTAATGAACATTTTTGTTTTTATTCTTTTTTATTTTAGAAAACTGAAGATGTCTTCTAGTTTTGTATTAAAAAATGTTTTGCTGAGAATAATTTTTTTCTATCAAAAATGTGTTATGGCAATAATTTTTCTTCAAAAGTGTATTATTGGTAATATTTTTCCTTCAACAATGTATATTTTTATTTAAAGTCTATTTTTAGTTTTAAGGTATTTTTTAATGTTGAGTTATAGTGAGAAGGTTGATTCAGTCTGATTTTAATGAACATTTTTTGTTTTTATTCTTTTTTATTTTAGAAAACTGAAGATGTCTTCTAGTTTTGTATTCAAAATGTTTTGCTGAGAATATTTTTTTTTCTATCAAAAATATGTTATGGCAATAATTTTTCTTCAAAAATGTATTGTGGGTAATATTTTTCTTTCAAAAATGTGTATTTTTCTACAAAAGTCTATTTTTATGTATATATTTCTATAAAAGTCTATTTTTTATACTTTCATAGTGTTTTAACCCCAGTTTGCGGGTTAACTATTTGTCCATTGCTGGGACCCCAACAGGTGCCATCACCCCGGATCAGAGTGGACCTGAGAACGGCAATTAAGAGGTGCTTCTATGCTCCTCACAACCTCCCAATCAGAGGTCTTGCTGCTGGATGCCGTTTACTCATGGATCGAAAGAGAGGTGATCGCCCATGATGTACCATGTATGGCACTTAATTAACTGACTGATACGTTGGATAGCAACATTTATGATTCCAAATTCTCCTCAGACTGCCAATTTATTAACTTTGAAAATGTCCTCTCACATTGGATTTGAAAAAAAAAACTGATCGTGTGCTGATGATTTTATGAAGTTCTTAATCCTTTTTATTATTGTTATAAACGGGGTTTTTGTCTCATAACTAAAATGCCCTAATTTATAGTATGATTCATGGTCCGTGGACGAATATACGTGTGTGTGTGTGCAGCACGCGGAGAAAATGCATGGAACGAAAGAAAAGTAGATGTCTACTCACGGTTGACTGGTAGATACATTTATTTTACATGGAGAAACATTACATAATATGTACATGCGGTATCAGTCCCAAGTTATCGGGTTGTGTGTCACAACCATTAGGTCATGTCTCTTTCGAGACATGACCTTCTAAGCAGAAGATTTTGCAGCAGTAGGTTGACCATTTCTTTCTGCGGTAGACTGGTTGCCAATCAAGGCTATAGATCCCAATCTATCCTCCTATTCAACCCTTAGCTGAAAGGAGTTTCAGTTTTGTTTAACGGTATATCAACCTCTATGGGTTATTTAATGCCAAAAAGGTAGGGTTTTAAGATATATTTTTTTAATGTTCGGTTATAGTAAGAAGGTTGATTTAGTCAGATTTTGATGAAATTTTTTGTGTGCAGCACGCGGAGAAAATGCATGGAACGAAAGAAAAGTAGATGTCTACTCACGGTTGACTGGTAGATACATTTATTTTACATGGAGAAACATTACATAATATGTACATGCGGTATCAGTCCCAAGTTATCGGGTTGTGTGTCACAACCATTAGGGCAGAAGAACATACATGAGTTCTTTAATCATTAACAGCCATATTCCAAGTCTGTTCCCTCATGCCGGCCACGTCTGAATGTGCCGTTGATCACGTGACTCGTGTGTACCCACTTTCAGAGGTAAAAAGGGAGGTACTCTGTTTGGGAACAGGAAAGGGTTAATTCCCTTGGAATATGTTTTATTCGTCCTAACAATTATTAAAATAGTTATGTTTGTTTCTTTATTGTATTTTTATTTGATAAAAGGGATCCGCCCCACCAGGAGCCCATCCCATCAGGAACCCTCTCCAGCAGAGCCCCACTGCATTAGAGGCCCACTAACCATCAAGCTAGCTGGCACTCTGCTCAGTTTGCTACTGGTCAGAAGGAGTAATATTTTAGTAAGAAACTTCACTTTAGAAATAAAATAATCAGTGTACGAAATAAATCGCTTAAGAGCTATACAAGTTTGGGCGATCGTGTCTCTTTCGAGACATGACCTTCTAAGCAGAAGATTTTGCAGCAGTAGGTTGACCATTTCTTTCTGCGGTAGACTGGTTGCCAATCAAGGCTATAGATCCCAATCTATCCTCCTATTCAACCCTTAGCTGAAAGGAGTTTCAGTTTTGTTTAACGGTATATCAACCTCTATGGGTTATTTAATGCCAAAAAGGTAGGGTTTTAAGATATATTTTTTTAATGTTCGGTTATAGTAAGAAGGTTGATTTAGTCAGATTTTGATGAAATTTTTTTTTAGAAACTGAAAATGTCTTCTTTTGTATTCAAAATTGTATTGCTGGTAACAATTTTTTTCCCTTCAAAAATGTGTTATGGTTATATTTTTTTCTTCAAAACTGTATTGTTGGCAATATTTTTCATTCAAAAATCTATATTTTTCTATAAAATTCTATTTTTATAGTTTCATAGTGTTTTGATCCCAGTTTGGGGGTTAACTATTAGCCTATAGCTGGGACCCTAAGAAGTGCTACCACTCCGGATCAGGGTGGACCTGGGAACAACAGCAATTAAGAGGTGGTTCCATGCTCCTCACAACTTCTCATTCAGAGACCTTGCTGCTCGATGCAGTTTACGGTCATACCCAAGACCTAGCTGAAAGGAGAAGTCAGTCAGTTAAGTGCCATACGTGATACACTCTTTGAGCAATCATGACTGACTGGGCAGAAGATTATCCCGCAGTAGGTTGCCATTGCTTTCTGCGGTAGACTGGTTGCCGACCAAGGCTATAGAACTCAATCTGTCCTGTTATTTAACCCATAACTGGAGGGAAGAGACGGATTAATACCTGTCCCAAGGGTATTTGCGCGTAAGGGAATACAATGGATTCAAGTACTTACCAAAATTTTTTTTGAAGAAGTGTAGAATGATGTCATTTTGAGTGTGTCATTATTTTTTCTCCTATTTTAGTTGTTGCTTCTGTTGAAAATCCTTAAGTAATCTGGTTTCTTTTATTTTTCTATGTCTTTTTTTTTATTATGTTAAGTATTGAAAGCAATACAAAAAGTTTGTCAGTTTATTTAGGACACTGTTCGCTGAAAAGGAGCTATTTTTTATGTCCGCCTAGGATCCAACAGTGATATTTAGCAGTTTCGGAAATAAACGGGATAAAGAAAAACACTCCTACTGAGAATGAAAACAGCAAAAAAAAAAAAAAATTCAAATGAACCAATTTTCTAAAAGAAAAAAGAATAGAAAATAATCTTTCATTTGTCCCACGTTTTATTAAAATATGGTAATTATTTTATTTTTGAAAGAATTTCGAAATCAACATGTTTTTCACTGCAAAAAAGACGCTAACATTTTCTGTACTAATCTTTAGTCACTGTGCAAAAAAAAAAAAAAACTCAGAAAAACAAGAAAATATAAGATTTTTAAACAAATATTCTTCTTAACCAAAATTTTGAACGTTCTAAAAATGATAAAATATATAACTTAATAATGAAAATCCTTTGGTTTCTCATCTTAATAATAATGTAAAAATGTCGCATTGTATTTTAATTTAAGTACCTCTACTTTTTCAATGAAAAACGGTATAGTATGATGGAAAAAAGGACCAAAGTTAATAAAAAGAAAGTTTTATCGTTAAACTGTTTGTTATTATTATTAAAAGAAAGGACCAAAGGCTTTTAAAAAATTATTTTATAAAATTTTTTAATCCCTTCTAAAACGTTAGAGATTTTTGGTTAAAACTTTCTTTTTCGTTAGCGATCGATGTAATGTTTACGATTAGTGGTTTAACACCTTTTTTCAGGTGAAAAACATTGATTTGGAAACTCTTATAAAAATCAAACAATTGCCGGATTTTAATGAAACTTCAGGGCTTATTCACAAATGAATTAAAAAAATATATTAAAATTTTCTTTTTAGAAGATCTTCATTAAAATTTGTAAATACTTTTTTACATATGTTACCCCACCCCACTTCATTTAATGAATGTGATCGATCCCAGCTTGGCAGCTCAGATACAGTCACTTTCTCACCTGCGTAACGTGGCTTCTCTTTGTATCTTCTACAAATACTTTCACGGCTTCTGCTTCGATGAACTTAGCTCACTGGTGCCCCCTATATATGAATTTACTCGAGCCACAAGATTAGCAACTAGGTTCCATCCATTTACTGTGAAACCAATAACGCAAATTCTACTCCAGCAGCTTCTTTTCTCGCACTTCTCGTCCGTGGAATTCCCTCCCGTTTACTTGCTTCCATGACAGCTACAATCTCTAAGAATTTAAATGTAAATATAGTCATCTCCTATCTCACTAACTTGCATCCTCTCTCTCATGCTCCTTTCTCCGTCCACCACTCTCATCAGTATTCTCATCCTTCTCCTACCCACTTCCTGAAACCCCCTATAACCTATCACTCTTTCTCATAATTTTCCTCCGATGTATCCTGCACAACAGTGGCGGTAAACTGCTTTACTTGGGGCGATATGATTATTAAAAAAAAAAAAAATTTCGAGAAATTAAATTAGATTTTTAAAGCTGGACTTTTTGGAAAATGTAAATAAATCATCAATTATTTTTTCTAACTGCGACACATTTCCTGAAAATCTACCCCGAATCTTAAAATAAAAAATACAACATTTAATTTTTTTTCCTTTTTTTTCTGATAGTTAATCGCTTGTAACTGTATGTTTTTATTTTGTTTTTACTATATAAGTTCTTTTTCTTTTTTATGTCTGTTATTCTTTATTATTTTTCTTCTTTGTCTTGTTTAAAATTGATATTTTTGTCTTTATAATTATTTTTGTGAATTTTTTGTTTATAAATCTTTTTTCTTATTTCGTGAAAAAAATTCTTTGTGAATATTTAATTATTATTTTTAATTTTTTGTGATAAGTAATTATTTGTGACAGTAATTATAATATACTATATAGACCGTTTTTCTTTCTTCCTTTTTACAATTTTATTCATATTTCTTCTTTAATTTGGTTATTATTTTATGTTATTGTGCGTATTATTGTGTGCCTATATAGACTCTTATAGTTATATATATATATGTGTGTGTGTGCGTGTATGTGTGTGTGTTTTGTGTATGATTATATCTATTCTCATGTTTCTGAACAAGTCCTGAAAGTTTCATCACAATCCGATTATTAAAGAATTTTTCCAAGACTTTCCAGATGTATGTGTTTTTCTGCTAAGACACTCAAATTGTCCATGAAAAATCATGTTTCCACGTTAATACACACACACACACACACACACACACACACACACACACACACACACACACACACACACAAAAAACAAAAAAAAAACAAAAAAAAAACAAAGGAAAATTTTTTTAACAAATTTACAGCCGGAGAAGTCAGAAGTGCAAAATTTAAGGAACAGAAACCCCATCCTAAACAAGAAATAAATCTTTACTTCTGTTTTTAAAAAAATACTGGAGAGGAGTATGAAACGTACTATATAGCGATTCTTCATACTTTCTTTGTTTCTAATCAACTTTTCCTGCTACATTTTCTTTTATTTAATCATTTCATCCCAAGCAAGACGAGAGCGCCGTTGGTGCACAGAGGGTTACAGTGAGAGAAAAAACTGGGTACAAGGGGTATTTAAGAAAGAAAAAAGATGAATGGGATTCAACAAATAGAAGATGGCATTGAAATTGAATTTAAATTTTTGGCATTTGTAGCTATTAGGGAAGCAAGCAAATGGAAGGAAATTCAACAGACTAGAAATGCTAGAAAAGAAACTGTTGGAGTAGAAGTGGCGGTTACATTTAAATATTTCAATAGTAAAAAAGATGGGAACTAGATGCCAATCTAGTAGCATGCTTGAATTAACTTGAACGGGGAACCGGGGGAAAAAAGCTCATTAGGTCAGTTGCCATGAAAGTATTTGTAGAAAAAAAATGAGTGAAGCCACGCCATGTAGGTGAGAAAGTGACTGAAGTCGATATGCTAATTAAAAACCAATTACACTGCAGATTCTCTTTTGGATTTTGTTGAGAACCTCGAGATGAATAGCAGGAGCACCCGACCAGGTAAGGACTTAGCGATCCAGAGTGAAATTCAAAAGGACATATAAATGACTTCGCAGCGTCAGAGACTCAGATCGGAGCAGCGAGAAAGACACACATCTAAAATGTAATATCAATTTCAAGCGACCCGGACATTGTCCTCTTTCTCTTTCCTTCTCGTGTTCTGAGTTCCTTTACGTCTTCTTCTCCATCCAAAGACCTTCCTATCAAACAAACACATACATACGTACGTACGCATATACTTTTTCAACAATTACTACTACAAACATTTTCTACAAATCTTGATACCCATAACTTTATCATTGACCATGAACTCTCCCCTTAACGTCTTAATAATGTTTCTAATTGCACATAAACTCCTACAACTTATGTTATTCTTTCCTTTTAATAAATTTCTATTTTAAGAAGAAAAATGTATATTTTATTCTTGTGTGGGTCTCATACATTGACACCCACACACACACACATACATACGCATGGTCACGCGGCGTCTACGTGACAGTCGTAGTTCCCGCCAAAAACGAAGCCTTTAAAAACCGGAAACAGCACGTGATACAGCAGTTAGGATTTCGTCCCGGGGCGAGGGCAGACAAGAACAGACATGCCTCCCTAACTCATACAAACACACGCGCACTAATTGCGGGTAGCAGTTAGTGGCGCAAATATTTTTTATTCTCTTAATTTTCTTCTCTGACATTAACTTTCATTGAAACCGGACTCTACAACTTCTTATGCATGCTTTCTCAACCCTATGTAACCTTTTTCAATATATTGTTTTTCCGTTTACTTTCGCCTTCTTGTTCATTCATAAATCTTGCTTCAAACCTTAACGAATGTTACGTCGAGTCGACCGTTAAAATATAAATTAGTAAGTGGGCGACCCCCATCCACTACAATGGTGACCACGACGTGATTTCGATTCGGCGTAATTCAGTCCAGCATCGTTGGAAATGGAACTCAGCATTCTTCTGTGTCTATCAACAAGAACTACTATTCAACGTCGTTATCTCCCAACTCTTTCTACAGGACTCCAAGATGGCGACCCCACACAGAATTTTTACAATCGCACACTAGACAGCACAACTGTCATCTCTCTCTCCCAGGTTTTCCAGAAAAAGAGTAACACAACGTCGACTTAAAGACGTTTCTTTCAGCATTCAACGCAATGTCACTCAACCAAACACAACGTCGACTTAAAGACGCCTTTTTTTCTCAACCAGAACACTGAGGAAATCGACAAACCGAATTATTAATACTGGAGAATTGAGACCTCCAGAAAATTCGACATTAAATCTCGATATCTTTTTAGTTCTCTCAAACGCGTACACTCGGTATCAACAAGCTTCAATCAACCACTTTGCAAATCAAAGTTTATAACCAACTATTAATTCTTCTAACACCAACATAAATCCACCGTTCAGCAAAACACGGAACTCTTACAAACGCAAGCAACTCAACGTGGAGCATTGGAATAAATTAGAAGATCTTTAACAGACACATCAACTACCGAGAATTTTCCAGAGCATGCCGCATCCTGGCACTCTGATAGGGGACACTGCAGCAAAATCCCTACTCACGCGCATCGCATTTCAGACTCTTCTTCTTTTCAGCCTACGAGAGACAACCAAAAAAAAAATTCACCTTTCACAAATTTTTCTCATTTTTCCATTTCACCATGTGCTTTTTGAGAATCCAATATGGCTGACCAGCAGTCAGACGTTTCAGCAACCTCCTCCCACACCTATGAGCAACGTCTGTGCCCCCACCTTTTTTTTCAGCAACCAGCCCTCTCTGTCATTTTCGGCATGATTACTACTACTACTACAGGCATCATCATCAACGTAACCAAACCACCATCTATACGGACATATTGAAAAAAATATTTTTAATATTTGTTTCAATCTAGGGGGGGCTATTTGTGGGTCTCATACATTGACACCCACACACACGCATACATACGCATGGTCACGCGGCGTCTACGTGACAGTCGTAGTTCCCGCCAAAAACGAAGCCTTTAAAAACCGGAAACAGCACGTGATACAGCAGTTAGGATTTCGTCCCGGGGCGAGGGCAGACAAGAACAGACATGCCTCCCTAACTCATACAAACACACGCGCACTAATTGCGGGTAGCAGTTAGTGGCGCAAATATTTTTTATTCTCTTAATTTTCTTCTCTGACATTAACTTTCAGTGAAACAGGACTCTACAACTTCTTATGCATGCTTTCTCAACCCTATGTAACCTTTTTCAATATATTGTTTTTCCGTTTACTTTCGCCTTCTTGTTCATTCATAAATCTTGCTTCAAACCTTAACGAATGTTACGTCGAGTCGACCGTTAAAATATAAATTAGTAAGTGGACGGCCTTCATCCACTACACTTGCACTATTCCGCTATTCCTTATTAATACACACAATCGAACTAATCTTCTGATGAAAACCTTCTGATAAACCAGATGATAATTCTGATGATGATAATTCTGGATAAACCGTGTAAGCTGTAAGGAGTTCGGTTAAGTATGACACGAGGCCGAATTAAATAAAAATTAACTAGCTCCCTATAGCTTCATTATACACCTACTAAAGTTCACACACGGGTATATTTACTTCACGTGATCTTCCTCTACGACTACGACGCAATAACCAACTCCTACGGATTCGGTAGAATTCTGAAGCAAAACGCTCTAATCATTTTTTTCATATCGACTGAGGCAAAAGCGGAAGTAAATCCCTCTTTTCACAACGCCTCATCTCCATCATCATTGTGTCATCTCAGACTCATTTTCTGCAAGCGTGAGTTACGGTTCCCTGAACGACATAGTCAAACAAGACCCTTTCATACACGTCCGTACTGTAGCACAGTACTACTCAAAGGCCGGTACGCGAGCCATCGTCTGTCGGTACGCGGAGATTTTCCAGAAAATAAATAAATAATAATAATACTCTATGCCACGAGAGACTGCCAGGATATTTGACTCGTTTTTTTTTTACATTTTCATTTTAGTTTTATTTTATTATGGCTACATTGTTCATTTACTCACTCATGTTAAAAGTTATTGCTATCCAACTAACGAATGCGATATAATGAACGGCAAAACAGTGAACTAAATACGCATCAGACTTTGTTCTATTCATATATCCATGATATATACATATCATATATTTTAAATACGTCTTAAATTAATTAAAATTAATATTTTGTTTTACTGTTTGTCTATTTTTTAGAAGATCAATAACTTTTATTAAATTCGAATTGCTTACGAAGTATTAATATTAATTTTAAATATTTTTTCTAAAAATATATACCCTCGAAACAAGTGGCCATAACTAATATAGCACAAATATCGTACCGGTCAATGGCACACTGGGAAGACTTGTTACGTCAATGATGACTGCTCTTAGAATGACCAAGATGTCACACCATGTTTATTACAGATAGTCTCAAAATGTCCCTGAAATAGTACATATCTAAAAAAAAACAAAAAAAAAAACAAAACAAAAAAACAACAAAATCCGGGGTACACAGTTCCCAACTCTTATTCAGCTGGATTGGCTTGCTTTGCTTGCCGGTCCCTGGCACATTGAAAAAAAAAGAGAACTACCGGTCTGCCACATCAGATAGTTTGAGAAGCACTGCTGTAGCACACGCAACACTTCCAATCGCCGTTGGTACCCTCTGTTGGAAAACTCCACAAGCGAAGAGAACAAAAAAATAATAATAATAGCAATGGCAGTGATAATCGTGTATTTTATTTTTTATTTCATTTCCTTACTAAAACAATTTTTCTCATTTTAGATTAAAATGTCTCCATAAGAACCTTGCTAGGTTTTTTCTTCCATAGCTTAGAATCTTCGTATTCTGTAATCATTTTCAAGGCTTCCATTCTTGCATTCATATTTTGGTCGAGCGTATTGCTGGTCCATTTATCGATGCCTTGCATGTCATCACTCGGCACCTGGACGCTCGCGTCACACATTTCGATTTCTTCAGTGTTGATACCGATGTGCGACTTGCATTCCAGAATCTCATTCTGTCCGCCGTTGGGAAAATTCGCTAATAAATCAATAAATAGATGAATTAGGCTTTTAAGAAATTGGAATTTTGATAGAGAAACAAACAAATAACGAAGCAAAACACAAACATTAAAAAGCGTGTCATCGTTTAAAGCAAAGCTCCATCTAAGGCCTTAGTGAACACTAATATATTCATTAACATTAGTCACTGTTTCCAACTCACTATTTATTCCGTAAAAAATACAGAATTGTGGCACAAGGCTGAAAAGGGGAGGGGAAAAGGTTGGTTCTCACTAAACTATCCTATACCTAGCTAAACACTATCACGACCCATTCACTCATTACAATTTGCACAATCATCACTGTTTCCGACACTGGTAGGTCGCAAACAATCATGGCAGATTCCTCGATCTTAAACAAGCTTATCTATTGGAAATTAAAATACAAAAACACATTTTGTTAATTTTTCGTATGTATTTTTGTAGACATTATATATTTGTAGCGGCCTAACTACTTTTTTTAATTTGTTATGTAATAATGTTAGCTTCTCAATTCAATGTGTACCAAAAAGTGAACAAACAAGACATAGGTAGACAATATTTTAATTATAACAATAATCGGTTAAAGGGAGAGAACTTATTTATACCCTTTTAATAATTAACTGGAGATGTATGAAACACTTTTTTGTATGTGTTTAAGAAAATAATTTAAACAGTTCAAAGTTGATGAGTTGGTAAAATAGTTTGTAATTTGTTCCAGTTTCAAGTGATGAGTTGGAAAATAGTCTGTATGTCCGAATAATTGAAATAGTTCAAAATCATGAGTTGGAAGAATAAACAGCAAGCAAGGTGTGTGTGAAAGAATGTTAAAAAATACTTGCGTTTAAGTCGATAAGTTGAAGTAATATAATTATTTACCAGGAGAAAAATACTGGATGCAAAAGGTTGTTATTGCACAGTTTGAATATTTAATTTAGTTTCTCAGGCAGGTAAAAATGAAATGAATCCGGCTTATTTTCTTTTTTACAAGTAGGCGAAAATATATATGCCTTAAAAGAAAAGTGGTTTTCTTTTTAACGAGTAGGCGAAAATATATATGCCTTAAAAGATAAGTGAGCTGGAAACAATAGGTCTGGTAGCTTCAAAATCTTCTTTCCAACTGGTGCTTCAAGAGCGGGAAGATTCCCGCTTTTTCGAAAGAGAGACAAAATGCTGCTGCTGATGCAGAACGAACCAATGAAAAGTTTGGTTACAAAAAGAAGATGGTTTGATTTATTTTACAATTTTCTTTCTCGAACTTTTTATAAATATAGGTGATACGAGGGTATCGTAGAGAGCTCGACATATTTTATTTAAAAAAAAAAAAAAAAGAACCTAAGTGTAGCGGGTAGACGGGCTGTCCAGATATTATTTAATTTTAAGATTAAAACAACAAACAAGACTCGTGCAGAGAAAAAAAAACCAACGACAATCTGTAACAACAAACATGTATTAACAATTTTTCATTCATGAGAAAAAGCATCCATTTAAGTGAACCATGGATAATAGTCAAGAGTTGCCTCTCTTTGACTAAGTTCAATCAAATGTGAATAATTCTGGAAATGTCTTTAAAATATTTTTAAATGTTCTTAGAAAATGTTCTTAGAAAAAAGTTCTTGTAAAAGGTTCTTGGAAAATGTTCTTGTAACAGATGTTGAATTAGTAGGTCGTTGTGAAAGGTACCAGAAGCAAGTTTGAAAGTGTGTATTGAAGGTTTTTTTTTTTTTTCACCCCGAGCAAGGCGGTAACGCCACTGATGTGCAGGGGGCTACGTAATAGTGAGAAGATTAGAAAAGAGAAAGCCGGAAACCACATCCTAAACAGGGAACAAGGGATGAGCCTCTTAACCTGTTCAATAGACGTGGGTGGAGTGTGAACCGGGCGATAGATAGATCTATCTACTCCAATTGAAAAAAAACAAAAACAAAGTGAGAAGATTGGTAAAGAGAAAGCCGGAAACCACATCCTAAATAGGGAATAAGGGATGAGCCTCTACACCTGTTCAATAGACGTGGGTGGAGTGTGAACCGGGCGATAGATAGATCTATCTACTCCAATTGAAAAAAAAAAACAAAGTGAGAAGATTGGTAAAGAGAAAGCCGGAAACCACATCCTAAACAGGGAACAAGGGATGAGCCTCTTAACCTGTTCAATAGACGTGGGTGGAGTGTGAACCGGGCGATAGATAGATCTATCTACTCCAATTGAAAAAAAAAAACAAAGTGAGAAGATTGGTAAAGAGAAAGCCGGAAACCACATCCTAAACAGGGAACAAGGGATGAGCCTCTTAACCTGTTCAATAGACGTGGGTGGAGTGTGAACCGGGCGATAGATAGATCTAGCTACTCCAATTAAAGGTTTGCAGGAAGTTTCTCATTATACTCCGGCAATTATTTAATTTGTGCAAAAATTTCCAAATTAATGTGTTTGTCACTGGAAAAACAAAAAGTGAGTTATGTAATATCACGTTTTCCATTGTAAACTCTCATAACAATTTGGCTTCCAGCTCACGAAAATAAAAATAAGATGTTTTACCAAAATTTAGAACGTCTTAGAAAGGATTAGAAAATTTTGAAAAATAATTAAAAAATACTTTGATCTTTCCTCTTAAACATTTTGATGGAGAATTTCGTTTTTATTAATTTTTTTTTCCTTTTACTTTCTTTTTTCATACTACGCGGATTTTTTTTCAGCAGTTTAGTGGAGGTACTCCTTTAATTTATGATTCGGTTAAGATTTACTTTTCTTTTAAATAAGATTGTTTCTTTATTATTTCTCCCCCCTGATGATATTGCATAAAGGAAATATAATTTTATTTTAAGTAGATGTTGACATATATTTTCGTTTTGGTAATAAGTGGGAACGGTATTCAAGATAAATGTAACATTATAACAAAAAGGAAAAAGGAAATACCTTATGGTCAACGAAGCAGGAATTAATTAATATTAGAAAACGTAGATCTAGGCTTTGTTCTATAAAAAATAAAATAAAATAATAATTACACAAATAAGTGTTAAAATATTTGAGCATCCTGTCAGATGTTAAAGAGGGACAAAAATCTTATGATCAGCTGCACTAATTTAGGCGACATCAGTGGCAACCGGCAGTGTTACAAAAAAGATATTTTTGTGAAATAAATTTGAACTTCTTATGGGTGTTTTTAAATTGAAATAATAAAATAAAGGACATTTTAATAATTCGTATATTCAGTCAGTTAAGTGCCATACGTGATACACGCTTGGGCGATCATGTCTCGATGAAGAGACATGACTGACTGGGCAGAAGATTATCCCGCAGTATGTTGCCATTGCTTTCTGCGGTAGACTGGTTGCCGACCAAGGCTATAGAACCCAATCTGTCCTGTTATTTAACCCATAACTGGAAGGAAGAGACGGATTAATACCTTTCCCAAGGGTATTTGCGCGTAAGTGAATGCAATGAATTAGGCTGGAATTCGACCTCGGCTCCCCGATTTCTCGTTCCGAGCCGATATCCAATGTAAAATTCGTATATTACATTCGCTTAATTTTTAAGTGAAAATGTGATAAAAAACAAAACATCGAACAGAAAGAAATAAAAAAGATTTATCTGATAAAAGATTAAAACAATTTAAATTGATATGGCTGGGGGCTAAGGGAGATAACAATTCAATAGTTAGGTTTTAAGGGAGACAACTCTAACCACAAACTGAATTTACTCTGAAACACTTCCTGGTGTGAAAAACCTTTAGAAGAGAAATCCATGTAGCATTATTACATTTTATCCATCTCACCCACCAAAAATTCTAGTGTTTCTTTTTCTTCTATGTACCGTGTCCCTCGAGGACATAGGAGATTATG
>JBBBDQ010000744.1:3135000-3217500 GCA_037127315.1 Ascarosepion bandense | reverse complement strand
GAATATATATGTATAAAAGGCAAGATGTTTGTGTGTGTGTCTGTTTATCTGCCTGTATGTCTGTATTTTTTCAGCCCTTTTATTAATAAATATTACATAACTCAGTTTTTGCTTCGGGTTTGGCTCTAAGTAGGTATAATTGTAGTTCTTAGTCTCAGCCATGATACCATTTACTCAGAGGACTTATTCAAGCCTTCAAAATTCAGTTTATGAACAAAAAATTTATTTGACATCGATACCAGGAAATAAAAATTTGACTTACATCCATTTACTTTTCTTTCAGTCTACGGTCTCGCTTTAACTGGAAACAACTATTGCTTTTTAGTCTTTCGTGGCAACGTCCAAAGAGTCTGAACTCCAGGACCATGGATTAGTTTTAAAGCTTTCATTACACCCGAGCAACGCCGGGCTATATTGCTAGCATATATATATATATAAGTACCGCCACTAAATCGCTGAAAAACAGCATAGTATGAATTAAAAAGCCCCAAACTTAATAAAAACGAACTCTCTCCATCAAAATGTTTATATTTTTATTAAGAGGAAAGATCAAAGTAATTTTAATTATTTTTTTCATTTTTTTAAATCCCTTCTATGTTGAAAACACGTTGAAAATTTTGATAAAAAATCTTGTTATGATTTCAGTTAGCGTGTTACGAAATCGTTACGAGAGTTTACAATGGAAAACGTAATATTACATAACTCAGTTTTTTCCGGTGATAAACACATCAATTTAGAAATTCTTGCAAAAATCAAATAATTAATGAAACTTTCCGGTATTATTCATAAATGAATTAAATTAATTTTGAAATTATTATTTAAAAAAATGTTTATTAAATTTTTTTTTACATATTGTTACCCATCCTTTACGTAAATTCATGAAATTAAATTTTGTTGCTATAATTGGTTTTATTAGTTAAACGTAGGACTCATTGGGGAATGTAAATCATCTATTATTTTGGGGAAAAATTTTGCCTCTATTTGCGAAAATCTAATCCCAATAATAAAATAAAATTTGTAATATACCTCTGACATTATTTAATTTGATAAGCTTTGAATTGGTTGAATAAAAAATATAAATTAAAGACATTGTAGGCTGAATATTTTTTTTTATTAATAATAAAGTTTTAAAAGAATTGTTTTCGTTTTTTTAATTATAATAATTTATAAATATTCCAAAATATTTTTAAAATACTTCAAAGATTTGTTGGGGTTAGTTTAAAAATTTATTAAGCAAAGATTATACTTACTAATCGAACATTGATACACTACATTGGTTTTCTGTAGAAGATTTAGTTGTGTCGTTGTAGGGTTATCCAAATGTTGAACAATTTTTGTCTTTATTTCCACCAGAAATTAAAGCCAAAATACGATGTTTAGAACGGCTCATGATTAAGCATAATAGACATTCAGTGTCTTTTATATTTAACAATATATGTTTCGATAATATATATATATATATATAGAGAGAGAGAGAGAGACGTTATTTTTAATGGACACCATATTGCAGTACAATAAATATCCCCTGCTTTTATTTATTTATTTATTTTCGTTTACTGGTCTGAACATTCGAGAGGTCTTATCAGAAAAATATGCACTTGGCCCGAGATATATGATAATATTTAATAAATAAATAAAAACTAGGCATCTACTCAAATATATGTATCCATTAAAGAACGTTTACGCAAGAAATTAAAGTATAACGGATTAATATATATATATATATATATATATATATATATATATATATATATATATATATATATAAAATTTCAAACAATTGTTTTGTTTAAATTTTAAGAAATCAGGTGGTATAAAGTGTAGAGAACGAAGCGTCGGTTACTAATTTAGATTTACGAGTCGACTCGGCGTAACTGGGGTCATGAAATAAAGCAGGAAATGAGAAAGACGAAAAGGCGAAAGTAACCAGAAAAAACAATATATTAACAAAGGTTATGTGCGTTGTGGCGCAGTGGATATCGGCTCGGAACGAGAAATCGGGGAGCCGAGTTCGAATTACAGTTGAATCCATTGCATTCACTTACGCGCAAATACCCTTGGGAAAGGTATTAACCCGTCTCTTTCTTCCAGTTTTGGGTTAAATAACAGGACAGAATAAAGGCTTCTATAGCCTTGGCTGGCAACCAGTCTACCGCAGAAAGCAATGGCAACCTACTGCGGGATAATCTTCTGCCCAGTCAGTCATGTCTCTTTCGAGACATGATCGCCCAAGCGTGTATCACGTATGGCACTTAACTGACTGACATAGGGTTGAGAGCATGCATAAAAGTAAGGAAAGAAAAGTTATTTCCCTTTGTCTGGACAGAAACGTAAAATGTTCGGTAGAAAGTTATTTTATGTCCAGTTTGAATGAAAGTTAATGTGCATAGTGTTAATGTCTGTTTCCATTTGGAGTTTTTTTAGTGTGGTGTGTGCATGCTGGTGAGAAATAAAAATTTGCGCGTGTGTTTGTGTGAGTTAGGGAAACATGTCTGCTCTTGCCCGGGACAAAATCCTAACTAGCGTACCACGTGACGTTCCCTGCTTTTATTGGCATGCATTTACGCGGGGACTAAGTTATCACGTGAACGCTGAATGACCATGTGTGTGTGGGGGGTGTGTGAATGTATCAAACCCTACATAAAGCATATTTTAGTTTAGTTTCAATAGGAGTAAATGTAAAATGAATTTACATAGCAACTAGAACTTTATTAAGTTTTTAAATATTTAATTTCTTTTTATATCCCGGATCTAGAGTTCTTAATCTGTAGTAATCTGAAAAAAAAAATGGACCAAATGAATATTTCACTCCCGAAATTTAATCATCGGGACTTTTTTGCGAATCATATCCGATTCCCAACACTTGTCACTCTAGTTTCATACTGTAAAATCATATATATATATATATATATATATATATATATATATATATATATTTGTAACAAACAAATAGCTGGCAATGAGTCCTTGGCCAGCAGGCGAGAATGACGTATTAGAGAACGTTTTGTCATCCATAGTTTATCTCCCTTTAATTTTGGTAATTCAACATCAGCCTTCTAAACCAGTCTCGCTGGAAAAAATGTTAAAATGTTTAGCAATGCACAGATAATCGCGTGCTTTAATGCTTTAAAAGCGTTTGCTTCGCTTTAAAATGCGCAAACTTTATATCGTATTTTCAACAGATTATATTTTTTTCTTGTCAAGCAAAAGCACAAAACATCATCATCATTATCATCTCTGTATTCATACTGCAGCAGCTATCTCCTTCCTTTCGTATGGTATGCATTAATCCCCAAGGAAAAATAAAATACAGCTTCATTTATTGGAAAGTTCAAAGGAGTAAAGGAAAAATAAACCCTCTGTTTGTCCGTGATTTTCTTTCGCCTCCATCTCTTCAGTTTCTCTTCTCGCCAATATAACGAGGTGGGGGTGGAACTGTCTCCATAGATTAAATAAAGTATTAAGTTCGAAATTCCCTCGGGTCAAAAGACAGCTGAAGAAGGTTGGTGAACACAACGGCCGAAATTTTTTTTTTTTAATCATTTCACTACGAGCAAGGCGGAAACGCCACTGATGTGCAGGGGGTTACATAAATGTAAAAAGATTAATTAGAAAAGAGTGAGGAGTACAAACTAGTTAGAAAGGAGCAATAGAAAGCTGAGAATGCAGGTGCGATGACAGATACATAGGTGGAGAGAAAGGGAAGGTTATACAGGGGTGGGGAGAGAGCTAGAGTCCAGTGGTTAGTAGATGAGTATTGACTTTGCATTTAAATTTCTGGAGGTTGTAGCCGCCAGGAAAGCAAGAATACGGGAGCGAGTTCCACAGGCGGGAAGAAGCTGCAGGAGTAGAATTGTCGACTGCATTTGGCTAACCTGACTGTGGATGGGTGGGACCTAGTTGCCAGTCTGGTTGCACGAGTAAACACCTGTTGAGGAGGCACCAGTGACTTAAGTTCGTCCGAGCAGAAGCCATGAAAGTATTTATAGAACAGACAAAGGGAGGCCACATTTCGACGATGGGGAAGTGGCTGCGGTCGAGCCGCCAGATCAGTACCTATCACATTACAGACTCTCCTTTGGAGCCTGTCAAGAACACTGAGGAGAACGGCAGGGGCGCCTGACCATAAATGGCAGCAGTACTCCATACACGGACGGATGGTTGACTTGTATATATGCAGGATGGATTCAGGCGGAAAAAACATCCTGGATCGAAATAGTGACCCAACCTTCTTAGCAGTAGATTTTGCTATGGATTTAATATAGTGGTTCCATTTGAGGTCTGAGGACAGGGTAAGTCCGAGGAGGCGTAGTGTATTGCTCTCCGGAAGAATCGCTTAATCCATGCTTATGGGAGGCAGGAGAGGTTGCCTGTAATGGTTGACAGACAACAGCTTGGTCTTAGATGAATTGGAGTTGACAAGCCACTTCTTGCCCCAGTACACCACAGTGTGTAGATCCCGTTCAAGGTCAGCAGCGAGATTATGTCTGTCCGTCACGACAGGTTTCTTACTGGTGCGGGAGTATATTGTAGTGTCATCTGAGTAGATACCTATTTGGGACTTGATCTCATCTGGGAGGTCGTTGATGAAAATAAGGAAGAGCGTCGGGCCCAGGATAGAGCCCTGTGGGACACCAGCATTCGTGCTGTAGGACGAAGAGGCACGCCCATTCAAAACGACCTTCATTTTGAGGTTATTTAAGAAAGATTGGATTAGGTCAAGCAGGCGACCAGTAATACCGTAACCCCGTAGTTTGCATAGAAGGCCAGAGTGCCAAACCCTGTCGAAAGCCTTGGAGATGTCCAGAGCAACCGCCCGAGCCTCGTCAGACTCATCAAGGGCCTGTAGCATGTACTCCGTTACGGTTGTTAGCAGGTCGGCCGTGGACCTGTCAAAGCGGAATCCATATTGCCTGTCAGAGAAGAGTTTGTGAACAGCGAGATGATGAACTATTTCAGCATTGATTATGGCATCGAATACTTTCCCGAATATCGGTAGAAGACTGATAGGGCGATAGTTGGATGGGTCCGAGGGTTCACCACAATTCTTAAGTGCAGGAACGACTGAAGAGAATTTCCAGCATGCAGGAAAGCAGGAAGCAGAAAGGCAGTAGTTAAATAGTTTAGAGAGGACAGGGGAAAATTCAGGAGTACACCTCTTAAGGACTATCACCGGGATTCCATCGTCTCCACACGCCTTATGGGGGTCGAGTTTTGAAATTATATTATGATAATAACAAAACTGGAGAAATTAGATCAACCTTTTTTTCAAAACTGTTCTCATTTAACAACCACAGAGAAACTTTTCTGTTTGTCATCAGCATGGCTGACGCTAGACTTCTGGGGAGCAACAAAGTAGAGCGTCTACATCGAATCAATAGCTGCAGCTACTGCTAGGAAAGTTGGGTCACTGTGCCGTGCCAGAATTGTTTTTTCGTCTGAGTCCATCTTGCGCATTTAAAAATCTACCATTAAATACTGCTGCCATATTTTGTGCTCCTGCTCTTCATCTTGGGGTTCTTGACAAAATCCAAAGAAGGATCTGTAGTGTAATCGAGCCAGAAATAGCATCTCGACTTTTATCACGTCACATGACTGAAGCAAAGCAACGTGGCTCCTCTCTGTTTTTTCTACAAATATTTTCATGGCAACTGCACGGACGAGCTTTATTCCCTGGTGCACCGACTAAATGAATTTAAACATGCTGCTAGATTGACATTTAGGTCCCACCTGTTTAATGTTGAAATAGCTGAATGCAACGGTTACTTCTGCTCCAACAGTTTCTTTTATCGCACTCCCCGCCTGTGGAACACCCTTTCATTTACTTGCTTCATTGATAATTCCATTCTTCATAAACTTAAATATAACGTCGATTTTCATCTTCTATCTTCTTGAATCCCGGTCATCTTTTAAGCTTTCTTTATTATCCACTATAGCCAGTCTTTTCTCTCACTTTCACTCTCTGTAACCCCTTGCCTACTAGTGGCATTCTCGCCTTACTTGGGGTGAAATGATTAAAAAACTCTTAACAATGATAAATTTTTATCCCAGAAAGTCGGTAGTATTGTAGCATTATAAAAATGTTGAAATAGTCAAATTATTAGCTGAAAAAATTGTTACTAAAAATAATGTGCCAGCAAGGTTAGAGTAACATTTTTTGGGGGGGGGGCTGTGCGGCTAAAGAGTGAAAAACGCAACAGAAGGCAAAATGAAAGCTAAATGCGCAATACATGTGGTTCTACAGAAGGATGCTGAGCATACTATCAAGAGAACATGTGAGCATCGAGGAAGTTTTAAGAAAAATAGAAACAAAAGAACTACTTATACTTAGAATCAGAAAAAAAAAGAACTACTGGTAAGTTTCCTTGTCCTGCTGCGGTCCATTTAACTGTGTAGGGTTAAATAAATCCGGCGGGGAAACGCGTCCTTATCGTAACCCTCTTCTTATTTTTTGTCGGGTGATCGTCCTTAAAAATAAGGTCGAATCGCCACTGACCGAGATCTCAATCAGAGACTTAATGCCAAAAATAGCATCATGACATTTTCTACTGAAGAGTTTTGTGTATATATATATATATATATATATATATATATATATATATATATATATATATATATACTAAGCCAACAGATCAAGATCCTTGTATTTTTTTATAGTGTTTTGAATATCAGTCTGTTGGAAATGTCATGTCAATAAGAAAGAAAATTCTATTTTTTGTTTTTTGTCTTTAAACTCTATGGGTGATTAGTTTTGGTTGTTCCCTCTGCATGTATTGTAAAGCCCTTTAAAACATCAATACTTAGAAGCACTGGTTGAAAGGAAAATGAAATGAAGGTAACAGAAATATTAATTAAATACTAGTCAGGCATGAATAATAACAGACAGCGTTTCATCTCCAGCGAGAATTGAACTTGCATCCCTCTCCATGGCGGAGCGTTACCGATTACTCCAACATGTGAAAATCATCCAAATTTAGCCATATAGCCAAATCGTTACCAGGTAAATAGCATATTAACAGTCAGTAAAAAGGCAAACAAACAAGATACAATGATTGTGTCACAAAGCAGACAAACGTATAGATATTTTAAGATTTTTCTTAGTTTCATGCAAGGCCATGACAGCCAAGTTCCCAATGAAGCCACGAACTCACTACACGATGGCATTGGTTTGTGACACGAACTTGCTCTCTAACAGAATAAAAAGATAGCATTATATAAAGTTTAATGCTTTGAAAATCAGTATTCAAATCACGGCTTTTATTTGGACTTCGTCTTAAATCACTTGCACTAATTAAAAATAATTATCTTTCTTTCTTCTGATTCTAATTTTTCTTTCTTTCCGTCCAAGTTTCTCTTTCCTTTATTCCAGATTTCCTTCCCAGTTTTTCATAGATTCTTCCCAGTACTTCTTTCTCAGATTTGATTTCCTTTTTTCTATTCCTTTCTTTTCAGTCTTTCTTTCTTTCTATCCTTTCAGTCTTTCTTTCTTTCTATCCTTTCAGTCTTTCTTTCTTTCTATCCTTTCAGTCCTTTCTTTTGTCTTCCCTACTTTTCAGTCTTCTATTCTTTCCTTCCTTCTTGTTTTACCATCCTTCCAGTTCTGACGTCATTTCTTCGTTTCTTTCAATACTTTATTTATTTATGCATTAGTCCTTCCTTTCCAGTCTTTTTTTCTTTCCTTCGCATCATTCATTCTCAGTTTTTCTTTCTTTCCTTTCAGTATTTCCATCCCAATCTTCCTTCCAATCTTTCCTTCCAGTCTTTCCTTCCAAGCATTTCTTTCTTTCTTTCTTTCTTTCTTTCTTTCTTTCTTTCTTTCTAGTTATTACTTCCCAGTCTTTCTTTCCTTCTTCCAGTCCCTCCTTTCTAGTCTTTTCTCTTTTTTCTACTCTTTCCTTCTCAGTTTTTCTTTCTTTTTTCCTAGTTTTTCCTTCCCAGTCTTTCTTTCTCTAAATCCAGTCCGTCCCTTTAAGTTTTACTTTTCTTTTTTCAAGTTTTATCTTTTCAATATTTCTTTCCTTTCTCCCAGTGCTTCAATACCAATTTTTCTTTCTTTCCTTCAAGTCCTTCCTTCCCAGTTTTTCTTTCCATTCTCCTTATCCTTTTTTTACCCATTTTTCTTTCCTTCTTCCCAGTATTCTTTCTTAGTTTTATTTCATTACTTTTAGTCCTTCCTACCTCGACATTTGTTTTTCCTTCTTTTCAGACCTTCCTTCCCAGACTTTCTTTCTTTCTTTCTTTCTTTCTTTCTTTCTTTCTTTCTTTTAGGTTTTTCTTTCCATCTTTCCCGACCTCCCTATCTTTCATTCTTTTCTTCCTTTCTTTTCTTCTATTCAGTTTTCCTTCCTTCCTTCCTTCCTTCCTTCCTTCCTTCCTTCCTTCCTTCCTTCCTAGTCATTCTTTGCACTCTTTCTTTTTCTAGTTTTTCTTTCCTAACTTCCATTTCTTTTTTCCGAGTAATTTTTTTCCTTCCTAACAGTCCTTCATTCCTTTTCCGTTTTTTCTTTCTCTCAGTTCTTATTTCACAGATTTTATTTCATTCTTCCCGTTCTTCTCTTCCAATTTTCCTTTTTTTTCATTAAATTCTTCCTATCCAGACTTTTTCTTTATTTTCAGTCCTTCCTTCCAGTCCGTCTTTACAGTTTTTCTTTCTTTCCATCCTTCTGTCCTTCTTTTCCAGTTTTTCCTTCCTTCCTTCAAGTCTTTCATTCTCGGTCTTTATTTCTAGCTTTACTGGCTTTCCTTTCAAATTTTTCTTACCTCTCTACCAGTTCTTTCTTCCTAGCAGTTCTTCATTCTCAGTTTTACCTTCCAATTCACCCCACCCCAGTATTTATTTTCTTCTTTCCAGTCCTTCTTTTCTTGTTTTTATTTCCTTCCTTCTGTTTTTCTCCCTGTTTTTCTTTCGTTCTTTCCGGTTCTTCCTTCTTAGTATTTCTTTATTTTTCCTTCCTGTCATTCGTTCTCGGTCTTTATTTCCTTCCTTCCTGGCTTCCATTACTATTCAGTCTTCTTTTCTCTGTATCCTACCGTCCAGTCCTTCCTTCCTTCCTTCCTTCCTTCCTTCCTTCCTTCCTTCCTTCCTTCCTACACAGTCTTTGTTTCCTAGTTTTCCTTCCATTCATTCCAATTCTTCTTTTCTAATTTTTCTTTCTTTCCAGTATTTCTTTCCTTCAACTCCTTGCCTCCCAGTTGTTTTTCTTCTTTCGGGCTCTCTTTCATTCCTTCTAGTCCTTCCTTACCAGTCTTTCCAGTCCTTCATTTTCCTTCCTTCCTTCCTTCCTTCCTTCCTTCCTTCCTTCCTTCTTAGTTTTTTCCTTCCTTTCTGTCCTTCAATCCAAATATTTCTTTCTTTCCTGACTTTCCTTCACAGTTTTTCTTTCCTTTCAGTCATTCTTTTTCAATCATTCTTTTTTACTACCAGTACTTCTTTCCCAATTTTTCTTTCCTTTTTTCCCAGTCTTGTTTTCTTTAGTTCCGATCCTTCCTTCCTTCATTCTCATTCTTTCTTCCTTTTCTTTCTTTCAGTCCATTCTTTCCAGTATTTCTTTTTTTTCTTTCTTTCCAGTCCGTCCGTTTCAGTTTCTTCCTTACTTCCTTCCTGTAATTTCCAGTTTTTCTTTCCTTCTTTGCAGTCCCTCCATTTCAGTGTTTTCCGTCCTTCCAGTTCTTCTTTCTCAGTCTTTCTTTCCATCTTTCATGTTCTTCCTTCCCCATGTTTTCCTTCCTTCCCGTTTTTCATTCCCAGTATTTCTTTTCTTTTCATTCTAGTCTTTCCTTCCCAGCTTTTTTTTCATTCTTACCTGAAAATATCCTTCCCAGTTTTTATTTCCTACCTGTTCTTCCTTTTCAGTCTGTCTTTCCTTCCTTCGTAGCTTCACTGCTTTCTGCTCTTTTCTGCCCTTCCTTCCTTTCAATACATTTTTCTTTCTTTCTGTCTTCCTTTGTTTCTCGTTGCAATGTTCTTTTGTTTTTACTGATCAGACTATTAAAATATATGTTGTCTTATTTGTAATTAAAACTGATGTTTATATTTACACCTGTCACTAGTTGTTCCTTCATTACTTACTTCGTTCCCAGTTATTCCATTCTTTCCAATATTGATTTCCCCGCTTTTCTTTCCTTCTTGACAGTCCTTTGTTCTAAGTTTTTCTTTCCTTCTTTCCTGTTCTTCCATTCCTGTTATTCTTTCTTTCTTTCTTTCTTTCTTTCTTTCTTTCTTTCTTTCTTTTGAGCCCTTCCTTCCTAGTTTTTATTTTCTTCCTTCCTGTAAAACTTCTTTCCCAGTTTTTCTTTCCTTTCTTTCAGTCCTTTTCCAGTCTTTCTTAAATTTCTTCCTAGATTAGAGGACTAGAGTCCTTCATTCTGTCTTTTCTTTTCCAGTCCTTTCTTTCAAGTTTTCTCTTCTTTCAAATTCTTTAATTCCAGTCTTTCTTTATTTCCTTCAAGTCCTTCCTTCACAGTTTTCTTTCCTTCTTTCCAGTCCTTACTTTGTAGCCTTCCTTCCCATCCGCCCAGTCCTTCAATTCCTGTTTTTCGCTCTTCCGTCCTTCCCAGTGTTTCCTTCCTTCTTGTCATTCCTTCCCAGTTTTTCCTTCCTTCTAGTCTGTCTTTCTTAGTTATTCTTTCTTTCTTTCTTTCTTTCCAGTCTTCTCTTCGTTTCAGTATTTTCCTTCCTTCCTTCCTTCCTTCCAGTACTTTTTTTTCTTTCTGTTTTTTCTTTGCTTCTTTTTAAATTGTCTTTATTTAGAAGACTATTAAAATACATGTAGTTTTCTTTGTAATTCAAACTGATATTTTCTGTCATTAGTTGTTCTTAGGTGTCAAAAGTAAAGACTGTCAGTGGCCATTTCATCTCTTATGTTTTCTGATGTACGTTGGCAGATCTGGAAGTAAGCCAGTTTCCAGTCACGCTGAAAAAAAATTGTACAAGGGAATCTACTACATAAACCGAATACGGATAATTCTTTTAGAATAAGCATTTCCAGAAAATATCATTACATCTTTTCTACTTTCATTAATATCCCCTTTCACGAAAATGTTAGAGCTAACGACAGCTGAAACATATCCTGCAACTATAAATGTTTTCATCAATAATACAAATTTAATATCTCTCTTTCAACTGAAGAACTTAGCCTCTGCAGGCGCAGTTGCAATCAACATAATAGATTATTATTATTATTATTATTATTATTATTATTATTATTATGATTATTGTTGTTGTTGTTGTTGTTCTCTTGTTGTTCTAGGCACCGTTCAGGCTCTTCACAATTTTCTGTTCTTTGTAGCTTTTAAAATGAACGATGTCTTTTTGCTATCTCTCCCAAACTCTGCTCCGCCATCTCAACGTTTTGATTAACTCCCATATTCACGAGATTAAACTTGACCTTTAATTCATGTTCAAAACTGGCATTGCAAGAACTCGTAATCCAGGGTTCAGTCATTCAATTAAGTGCCATACGTGACTCAAGCTTGTCTCTTTCGATCCAGGACTGACTAGGCAGAAGGTTTTTTCGATGTAGGTTGCCATTTTTTTCTGCGGTAGACTGGTTGCCAAACAAGGCTATAGACCCCAACCAGTTCTACTAGTTAACCCATAGCTGGAGGGAGGAGAGATGGATTAATACCTTTACTAATGGTATTTCATCGTAAGGGAATGCAGACTGGAATTCAACCTCTGCTCCCCGATTTCTCATTCCGAGCCAATATCCATTACACCATATCACATATCCAGGGCTACACGTCCCCAATAGTGAAACATAACACTTAAAATCTCCTCGGCTACAGACTCGGCACCAGCAGAAAGGATGACTTCCCACGAAACAGAGTCCCCAATGTTCATGTATTATCGCGTAACATTTGTTCAAAGGACCTTTTTCAGTCCTTGTCGTTCAACTGATGTTGTTCCTTCATTACTTACTTCTTTCCAGTTCTTCCATCGCAGTCATTCTTTCCAATATTGATTTCCCTGCTTTTCTTTCCTTCTTGACAGTCTTTTGTTCTAAGTTTTTCTTTCCTTCTTTCCTGTTCTTCCATTCCTGTTATTCTTTCTTTCTTTCTTTCATTCTTTCTTTCTTTCTTTCTTTCTTTTGAGCCCTTCCTGCCTAGTTTTTATTTTCTTCCTTCCTGTAAAACTTCTTTCCCAGTTTTTCTTTCCTTTCTTTCAGTCCTTTTCCAGTCTTTCTTAAATTTCTTCCTAGATTAGAGGACGAGTCCTTCATTCTGTCTTTTCTTTTCCAGTCCTTTCTTTCAAGTTTTCTCTTCTTTCAAATTCTTTAATTCCAGTCTTTCTTTATTTCCTTCAAGTCCTTCCTTCACAGTTTTTCTTTCCTTCTTTCCAGTCCTTCTTTCCAGTCCTTCTTTTGTAGTCTACCTTCCCATTCGTCCTAGTCCTTCAATTCCTGTTTTTCACACTTTATTTATAGCCCGTTCTTCCCAGTGTTTCCTTCCTTCTTGTTATTCGTTCCCAGTTTTTCGTTCCTTCTAGTCTTTCCTTCTTAGTTATTCTCTCATTCTTTCTAGTCCTCTGTTCTCTTTCTTTCTTTCTTTCCAGTCCTTCCTTCTTAGTCTTTCTTTCCTTCCTTAACCAATGTAGCTGAGAAGAGTGATGATATCTTCTCTTATCATCTCTCAGTTAGCATTCATATTTTCGGCAACTTCGATATTCACCACGAACTACTATTACCCAACTCGTGCAAAACCGGTGAAGAAGGCAGATTTCTCCATCAGTTATGACTGTAGACATATTGTTTATAAGCCCACCAGTGTTCCCGGTGCAACAAAACATAACACAAACCTTTTAGACCTCTTCCTCACATCCGGTCTTGAAAACAGCTTCGCTGAAGAGTTTGTTAATAGAGCATCTAGAACTGCAGCTCTCATCTCTCATTTATGAATGGATCCTTTATGGTGTGAAAAAAAATTATACCCAAGAAGAAAAAAAATCGAATAATCAGCTCTGGTTTAGGCCAAAATATACTGCAGCCATAGCTCACCGTAAACACTACTACAATACCTGTCACATATAACTGTGTAATAGAACCCTTGCTGCATTCAGAACTGCAAGCAGTCCTGGAAAATGAAAATTGAAGCTATAAACAAACCGTCCAACTCAGGGCCGAAAGTAGAAAACTTGGATCCCGTAAGTTCTGGCAAATCTCAAAACAAATTCTCAATAGAGTCAAACTGTCAATGTCTACTATCATAAGTAGCACCGAGGTTATCTTTTCCTTGTCAGATAAGGTAAAGCTTCAGAGAATCATTACTATTATTCAATTTAATCAGTCTCCTTCGTGTCATTAAGAAAGCTATCTTCAGCAAGAGGGGCGTTGATTACCTCCTTGACAACCTATTCCTGAGAGACAAGCAATGCGAATTTCGATCTGCTCGGCTCACTGTTGATATCATAACTATTAAGATACGTGTGTTTTTTTCGTTTTTGTTTTTTTGTTTGTTTGTTTGTTTATTTGTTTGTTTGTGTGTGTGTGTGTGTGGTATTTAAATCGGATATTGAAATCCTGATAAAGTTTCAAAGTCTGATACATGGAAATGTTTCATGAAAAAGAGAGGAGAGATTTGTGTATCCGAAAAAGCTGGAATAATTTAAAATCTTTCGACTTGTACTATGACATTATTAACGACTTTTTAAACATACACGAATATACACGGATTTACTTATTCTCTTTCGTTTTAAATCTGATGAAGTCTTTAATGGCGAAATGCATCATCTATTTGATCAAATCTCTCCTCTCTTTTCATGTAACATTTCCATGTATCACATTTTGAACACACACACACACACATACATATATATATATATATATATATATATATATATATATATATATATATATGCACTACCGGCCATAATAATTAAGCTACCCCAGTGTTTTAAAAAAATAGTGTATTTCATTCTATTTTTTAGTATTTATTGCCAAGTGAATAATTGTCAATGAAAATAGAATGGTTCAAATGAATTTATAAATATTTAATAATTACTTATATTGCAGTTTCATCAATGAAAGAATGAAGAAAATTTAGGGCGATTTGGACGAGTTCATCTTTGCGTCCTTGCCTGGTAAAATTTTGCAAAGTAATAATAACAAAAGAACCATTCTATTTTCATTTGACAATAAATACTAAAAATAGTATGAAATACTTCATTTCTGTAACAAAAAACAAAAACAAAAAAAAAATTGGTGTGGCCTAATAATTATATATATATATATAATAATAATTATATATATATATAATTATAATAATTAATATATATATATATATATATATATAATATTCATCCTATGTAAAGCCAAAGAGCCACTCAATGTAGAAAATAGTAGTTGTGAGCGCTAAGGGGTGCAATTTAAGAGAATACGTGTAGAAAATAATAGTTAAACTTAGACTTGAAGCAGTTAAGATTGCATAGTCTGGGAAAGCATCCTCCTAGGATTTTATTATCTTCCCTGTCAGATAAGGTTAAGCTCTTCACAGAGGTTTTTTTTTACACTTATCCAAGGGTATCCCGGTGAAAGTTGAACTTAGGATCTTCGACTGAAATGTTCCTAGGCTAACGAAGATACTCTTATGGAATGTGACCGAATGATATTTATTTTCCAACGTACCAACTCTTTTGCGGTCAACACACCTCTTCCATCGTTGTTGCAGTGCTTGGATCTCTTGGTGTGAAAGTTTTCCTCGTGATGGTAAAAAAAACAATCAATATTCACCACAAAAATGTGGTTAGTCCATTCCAACAAAACCGATGAAGAAGGCAGATACTGCACAAAATTCTCCACCGCTTATGAACTGACAAATATCATAGCAAAGCCACTCATCCTCCCGATACATTGCGCAAACCTCCTTGACTTCTTCCTCACTTCCTTCCCTAAAAATGGTTCTATGAAGTGTTACCACCCTTTTGCACTTCAGAGAATTTCCTGGTCAGTGTTAAAGTTGATGTCAAACCATAGGCATATCCTAATGTGCCGTTTCATAGGACGATATTTTGGTATACCAAAACTGATGTGATATCTTCAGATCTTACATAGTGGAAGCTCTTCTCTCAGAATACCTCAGATGTAGGGCCTCCAGAACTGACACCCTCATCTCTTAATGGATCATTTCTATCAAGAAAACTGTTATAACCCAGAAAAATACTAATAAAATCGAATAGTCAACCCCGTTTTACGCCAGTACGTGTTTAACTCTCACCCTCACCGTTAACAGTATTACAACATCTGTCAGAGAAAACGGTGTAATAGGACCCCTTGCTGCATTAATAACTGACTGAAATCATTGCAAGAAAGCCTTAGAAAATGCACAGTGCAGCTATGCAGAAGCAGTCCTAGCCAAAGTCAAAAGCAAAAGACTTAAACCCCTGAATTGTAGAAAATCACTAACCCAATTCTTAATAGAGGCAAAGGCATTGAGGTTATCTCATTCTCGTTAAATAAGACAACGCTCAACGGAGTTCGCCGCTAACACCACCATAGATGACAAGGACCATCCACTTCTCGACTTTTTCCCTCTCACGGAGCACAAACATACTAATATCTCTATCACGGCCTAGGCAATTTCCAAAATTTATAAAACGCCTTGAACCTAAGACACCTACTGGTCTAGAGAAAAGTATTGGCAGTTGTCCTCAAGATAATTACACTTGAGTTATTTGTGATCATGTCAAAATTATTTAACCGCTTTTTGAAGGAGAAATCTTTCCGAATGAAAGTGTCAAGAATGCGTTTGAGCGCTTATCCTCGTCTCAATATTGTCCAATCAGTCTTCTCCGTGTCATTAACGAAGCTATACTTAACAAAAGGGTCGTTGATTACCTCCTTGACAACGTTCTGAGAGACAATACGGATTTCGATCTGCACGATTCGTTACTGATATCCCATAATTACTCACAAAATCAGTGAAGCATTAGACAGCCCGCGCCAGTTCCCTTCCAGCGCATGTCGCAGATAATGACCGTCTGCCTCCCTCTACTCGAGGTTTCTCCTCACCAACAACATATATGAACAACTATATCTCCGAAAAAAAAAAAAAAGAAAAAAAAAAAAAAAGAAGCTAAACCAGGCAAAGTAAAATCACCTAAACCTCTTAACATTTCCTTCACTAACATCCGTGGTATTCGAATCAACTTCTGTCGCGTTGAATCTTTCCTCCACGAAAAGTCCCCTGACATCTTAGTGCTTTGTGAGACTAATCTCATCCTCTGACTTCTCGATCCCTGGCTACCTTCCCCTCTTAAGGAAGGACTGCACTGTCCATATGCATCGGCTGGGGGTTTATCTAGGGTGACATCTCTCGAATCCCCTGACCACCCATACATGTGTCTTTGTCTGTCATTTCTCAAATCGGTCAGCTATCTTTTCTTTCTGTACTGTTCACTCTCCTCTTCTGACTGCACCCTGCTTGAGAGCATCTCTGACAATATAGATAGTGATACTTCCTCCCACCCATTCGCTAACATATTTGCATTCGGATATCTTAATGCCCATCATGCCAAATGGCTAAAAAACTCTGTTACTGATTCAGCTGGCATTCCTCGCCATGAACTTTGCTACTTCTCAATCTCTTACGCAAGTGGTGGATTTCCCCACGCGCTTTCCCAGTATCCCTTCAGGACACGCTTCTCTACTAGATCTATGCTTCACCTCTGTACCTGACTCCTGGCAAGTCTTGCAGCCTTGCCCTTACGATAACTCCGACCATGCTGTTGTTTCTATTAATATCGCTTCATTCTCACTCGCCATTCCCAGGAACCTCGAATGCTTTTTGACAAGGTTTGTTCTAGGAAGTTAATACACAATTTTTCCATCTATAAAGAAAACTCACGTTACACCTCTCTGACAATAGTTCAGTTAAATCTCATTTAAACATTCACGGAAAACTACCAAACTGAACCCGCAAAATACTCGTATAAATTACAACTATAATAGCCTCATTCACATGTAAAAAAAAAGGGCAAAAACAATGTAAGAATTAATAAAATAAAGAAGGAATAAAAAAGCTAACACTTAATAAAATCAACTATGAACAGGGCCACAATGTTCTGACCGTGTTTGTAAAAGAAAAATCGTCTCACCACACAAGATACATATATAAAAAATTTACATATTCACTTAAAAAATTAAAATAAAACATCCTTGATAATGGCTTGCCGAAAGTTCTCGTATATATAGAACATTCAAACGGGCTTATACGAACGCAAGAAAAATGAAATAAAAATCTTAATCGCCGTACCTTGTCACTCGTTTTTAATGAAACTATATATATATATATATATTGTATTCCGCAGTTCTAATTCCATCAGCAAACCCCCTTGAGACACTTCCGAAAAAATATTCTACAAAGAGAACGACATAGTCGGCTACACGCATGACACATTTATTGTGGCCATATCACCATCATCCACAGTTCCCAATGAAGACAACACCAAAAGCTGGCTTTTCGTGACCTGTTGAAATAACTCTGCCACTTTCACCCTCTAACCTTATTTCCCTTTGGTTAATTGGGACTTACCAACAAGAACATTCTTAATTCTAACCTTATGCACCTCTTTAACTGTCGGAAAAATGGTAACGAATTGATTATTAATTTCCATAAGAATCATACTTATTAACAGTTACCAACCATCGCCTGACGAAGTACAATTCATAGTACTGAAACATGCAAGTTTTTGTGTAGCAATGTAAAATGTTTTTATTATAACAATTTATAATAAAAATATCACAATAAAAATATACATATACGATTAATACAAATATAAATCGGTCACAGTTGATTGATTTTATAGGCATCTCTCCGACTTCGGAGTTTCGTAGACGAACCTTTTTGTAATCTTTCGGTCCACTCATCAGGCGGTTTCAGCAATTGACTGTCGATTGATTTTCTAATTTTAGTTATTTTTATAATAAGTTAAAAAAATAATTTATGCGCGATTTATTGGTGCTATTGGTAGATTTTCTCTTTGTGTTTATTTGTGTATATGTGTACACGTGTGTACGCATTTGTGCGCGTGTGCATGTAAGTAAGAGTGTATGTATAAAAAGAACATCGGGTAGTGACGAAAGAAGGACATGGGTTTACTTTCTTGGATTTTCTTTGATATTTTAAAACGAGTGAAGCTTTATTTAATGTTTATTTTAGAGCATGACACACGCCGTAGGTAGGTAGGTAGGTAGGTTGGAAATAAGGTATGTAGGTAGGTTAGTAGGTAGTTAAGAAGGTGGTTAGGTAGTTAAGAAGCTAGGTAGGTAGGCAGGTAGGTAAACAGGTAGGTAGGTAGGTTGATAGTTAGGTAGGTAGGTAGGTAGGTAGGAAGGCAGGTAGGTAGTTAGGTAGATAGGAAGGTGGGTAGATAGGTTAGAAGGTAGGTAGGTTGGTAGGTAGTTAAGAAGTTAGGTAGGTTGGTAGTTAAGAAGGTAGGTAGGCAGATAGGTAGGTAGGTAGGTAGTTTTGGTAGCTAGGTAGGTAGGTAGGTAGATAGGTGGGTAGGTAGGTAGTTTTGGTAGCTAGGTAGGTAGGTTGGTAGGTAGGTAGTTAAGAAGGTAGGTAGTATGGTAGCTATGTAGTTAAGAAAGTAGGTTGCTAGGTAGGTTGGTTGGTTGGTTGGTAGGTAGGTAGGTGGGTTGGTAGGTAGGTAGATAGAAAGGTAGGGAGGTAGGTTAGTAAGAAGGTAGGTAGGTTGATATGTAGGTAGTTAAGAAGGTAAGTAGGTAGTTAGGTTGGTAGATTAGTTGGTAGGTAGGTAAGTAGGTAGATAAGCAGGTCAGTAAGTGGGTAGGTTGGTAGCTAGGTAGGTAGCTTGATAGGTAGGTTGATAGTTAAAAATGTAGGTAGGTTGGTAGCTAGGTAGTTAAGAAGGCAGGTAGATTGGTAGGTTGGTTGGTTGGTAGGTAGATAGATAGGAATGTAGGTAGGTAGGCAGGTAGGTAGGTAGGTTGGTAGTTAGGTAGGTAAATACTGCTGTGTTAAATTATATAAAATTGTCACATATAAGAAATAATTTTGCTTAAAAATCATTATATATACAAAATATGCAAAGAAAACGAACAACAAACATAATAAAATCAATATATTAGCAACCTGGTCTCATTGTTTATTAATGAGATATTCCATTATTATGTTGCATTTACTTCTTGATGGCGAGTTACACATCGTTTTAAGACAGAATTTCTCATTATTAAGAATGTTAGATCAGGCTGCGGGACCGATAATTATATATAGTTATATTATCTTTTATATTATAGAAGAGAATGCTTCTAAGCTATCATGAAAATTTCTTTCAAGCTTTCGGTTTTCTGTTGTGGTCCCAGAAAATTTTAGAAATTTTTAATAGAATAATTTAATATGTCGACTATAACGTTTCAATTATATTTTAATTGAACTTGATTAAGTTTTGTTTGATTCATTTTTCTTTTTGCAGTTCTATTCTCGATATCGATTACGTTATCAGAAACCGATATTTCATCTTGGAACATGTAAAAATATCTTCCTTCTTTTGCTGTTTTTTTTTTTTTTTTTTTTCAGAACCAGTTAACTAATCAGCCAATCAGTGGAACCAAATGATTTCGATATTTTCCTCGTTGATGTCGTCTTGAATGAGAGTGATGACTTGCGGATAGAAGTCTATGTCGTATTGTTCGTCGTCCACGCTGTTTGCAAACATAACTGATTGCCCCTCTTCCAAAATCAAAGAGATCTCTGAAGGTATCCTCTTACTTGCTGACACTTTCTGAGACCCTGTTAGACAATAAGAAATGTTCAAGGCTTCAAATGAGAAAAAAAAAAAAAAAAGAAAAAGAAAAAAAAAAAGACATTCCAAAAAAGTGGTGGTAGTTGGGATGGGGAGACAGAAACTCTGTAAAATTCTTCCTGGAATTTTCTCCCCCCCCCCCCACGTCTCTCTCTCTCTCTCTCATTTTCTTCTCCTATTTCTCTCTTTTTCTTATCGAATGTTGCCGAAGAATGAGCTGAGGCCACCCGAAAACTGGAATCTTAACTTGGTTTCCAATCATTTTGCAGCTCGGTTTATCATTTGGTTGTACGACTCGCTCTAGCAGATAGACGTGACTTCAACCGATGCATAAATTGTGCGACAGAACTAGGCAAAAATATCAACAAGAAAAAATGCATAATAATAACTGATAGTGTTGGAAAAACGAGAGCTTCTAACACGAAAAAGGTTAATAAAAAAAAAAAAAAAAAAAAAAAGGAAGAAAACACGCTCACGCAATTTATTCCAGCCATTTTCTCCAGAAGATTCTCTCTGTGTGGTCTCCAACAAAAGGGAATATATTTGCAAAAAAGGTGACCAGGAAATCACTGTTTGGTTCCACCTCTATTTAATCGTGTCTCAGATTTTTTTTTGTGTGTGTTCGCATAATTATCAAAATTTATTTGAGTATATGTGTGGGTGGCAGTTATTTTTAATTTATACATATACTAGCATCATAGCCCGGCGTTGCCCGTGCAACTCGAAACATTTCAGTAATAGTAGAAGATGCCAATAAGAGAAGTAGATGGGAATCATTTATTGAAAGTTGGAAAGGAGAGCTGAGGCTGTTAGTAACCATTTTCGGCATTAAAAAAGCTATTTTCTTTTGTTTTGCGTAAACGTGATTTGATGTTTTGTGTGACATTGTAAACAACATTGCGTTTGTTTTTGTTTCAGAATTACGGGGAATACTATTTACATTTTTGTTGACTAAATGAATTTAACTTAAAAATAAAAAATTATTTATTGTGTTTTACTGAAATTAGAAATATAAAAACCATTACGCTCTCAGTTCAGAAATTTTCGAAGAATATTTAAAAATGTAGACATTTAATTTTAGAGGAAAAAGTGTCCTTTTTTTTACATATTTTGTTTTTGTTTGAAAAAAACACTTTAAATTAAGGCTCATTTTTTTAATAAAAAATATTTTAGTCGCGTTTGACACGTGTGATTTGATTTCTGGGATGTAATCTAGCAACCATCTTAGATCTTAGATGTTTTACGGAGCAAATGTAAACAATCGGCTCCATTGGCCAAAAAGTGCGAAATGGAAAATTGCTGAACTTAAACTCAAAAAGTATGTGTCGCCCTGGCTTATTTGCTTATTTTTTCTGTAGTTACTTTTGATTTCGTAGATGGAAACGAATGGTTAATTGAAAACAATGTAGTAATTGTCATGGTTGTCATGGTGTCGATTCTAGCGTTTTTGTCTCTGATCATTTTCAGAAACGGAATCTAATCAAAAGATTTACCACAACAACAAGGAGTATGCACAATTCCAACAGCGTCTAAAATCAGTCAGTCAGTTAAGTGCCATACATGATACACGCTTGGGCGATCATGTCTCAAAAGAGACATGAATAACTGGGTAGAAGATTTTCCTGCAGTAGGTTACCATTGGTAGACTAATGACCAGCAAAAGCTATAGAACCCATTTTGTCTTGCTATTTAACCCATAGCTGGAGTGATTTAACCCAGAGCTGGATGGAGACATACCTTTCCCATTGTTATTTGTGCGTAAGTGAATGCAACGAATTCAACTGGAATACGAACTCGTTCCAAGCGACTAGAATCAACGATTTAAAAAGCTAGCAAGTCACTGCATGACTTGTATTAAACATATTTTCTCTCTGTAGCAATATGAGTCAGCTGATGTCTTGTTAAATTGTAAACAGCAGGATTTTTCGCAAAAAATGGATACGGAGTTTTTACTTTTGACCAATGGTTATCAGTGAGTGAAATCAACTTCAAAGTACAGAGTAAGAGCATCAGAAAGAGAGAAAGTCACAGAAGGAAGATAAATTACAGTTTTTAGACGAAGATGACAAGACAAAAAACTTGTTATCTATAAAACTGATTATCCTGCGAAGAGGCATACAGAAGGTCGAAGCAGGTCTCGGAGAACGAACAGGGTGGACAGCCGTTCAGCTATGCACCTCTCTACGCTCATCTCTACTTCGATTCCTTAAAGCAGTAGGTTACAAGCGAAAAATAAAATAAATGTTTTGTCTTTTCGTCGTAGGTAACGATCTGATCGAAGGGTTAGTTTTATGCCACAACCTTGATTGAAGGAAACTGCACCGTATCAACGAACCTGGTGTCTGATCTGAGATGCAACACAATCTTTCTCTGATACTGATCACTTTTACGGATATATATATATATATATATATATATAGGGTGTCCATAAAATCCGTGTGCAAATATTCTATTGCAAATACAAATAAAGTTATAAAATTTTTAAAGTGCATACAAACTTCATGGACACTATATATATATATATATATATATATATATATATATTGTTTTAAGCTATATATTTATAAGCAGACATCCGTTTATCACATGACATAAAGGTAGCACCCTTTTTGGAAAAATTCAGTTCTTTGGTGTTGAGTGACTTCTCCATGACACAAGCCTGGGCGATGGCATATGGAGGCCGTGCACTGTCTCAACTACATGGGCTCCATGGGCTTCTTCCCGGTCGTTCCGACATGATCCAAAGAAATGCAATGCATTATATTTGGGAATCTCTTGGCTACAAGAGTTGCCCGAACTTTGTCATTATAGACAGCTAACCGCCTTGCGGGGCCTACTCTGCCTTTTCTGCCTGGATTTACTTCCATAGCCTTTTCCGTGTTTGGGAGGATATGACCGCAAGGCAGAGAAGGTTTTAAATATAGATTTTCTTTTCCCTAAATAGACTGCCTATCTGGGCAGTCAAAATCCACCTGCTGGAATTTATTTCCATTTGGGGTTAATGGGAAAGAATTTAAAGAAATATATGCAAACCATACGAAAAATATAAAAATAACTCCGTGTTTTCAATTTCATATGAGAACTAACAATGAAGAAGAAACAGAAATTGCAAATTATAGAACGTTAATAGTTTAATAAATAAAGTAAAAATGAAATTCTTTTGAACTGTCAACACGTTGATACTTTACTTTTGAAAAGCATGAAAAGAACAGGAAATTTTAGAAGAGTAGAAAATAAACGGGCATCCATTTTAGTAACTCGCTCAACATGAAACAGACTGTTATTGTCATCTTTATGCATTATATATGTTTGTGTGTGAGTAAAAGAGAAAGAGATGAGAGATAGTTGGAAATATTAATTAAATCACACAGAATGGTTAAAGAAGGTTGGTTGTTTTGTTTTTATGGCATATCAACCTCGGCGGGTCATTTATTGCCAACTAAATTTTATTTATTCATTGCTGGTAATACCTTTTTCTTTCAACAATTTATTGTTGTTTTTATATGAGTTTTGTGTCTAGTAATACTTTTTTTCTTTTCGAGTATCAAGATTCATTAGGATTTGTTTTTAAGGGCAGGGTCCCCAAGTCCTACTCTTGTTATTTAACCCATAACTGGACGGAAGGGAAGGATTAATACCTTTCCCAAGGGTACCAGTGCTTAAGTGAATACAGGGTATTCAACTGGAATTAGAACTCGGCTTGCCGATTTCTCTTTCCGAGCCGATATCCACTGCACCACAACGCACATCCGTCACTATACGCTTACAGCACCTGGTATTCCCAAGCGGTCACTCATCTAAGTACTAACCAGGCTCAACGTTGCTTAACTTCGAAGAAAGAAATATAAAACTCTTGATAAATTTAGCATGTTCTATTATTTAACTTCCTTCAATGTTTTTGAATTGAAATGATTTGTTTTAATTTTTTAATTTTATGTTGATTTATTTTCATCGGTTGTTCATTGTATCAACATCCAATCAATACGTATCATCACCATCGTCGTCATCGTAATCATTCGGATCATCAATATTCGCTTTTATATCGCATTGAAACATCGATTCTCGTACGACCACTGAAGTTAAGCAACGTCGAGTCAGGTCAGTATCTAGATGGACGACCACTTGGGAATATCAGGTGCTGTAAGGTTGGATGTGTGGGTGGTATGACTTTCGACCATATCACGTTGAAACACCGATTCTCGTACGACCACCGAAGTTAAGCAAAGTCGAGTCTGGTCAGTATCTAGATGGACGACTGCTTGGGAATATCAGGTGCTGTATGGTTGGATGTGTGGGTGGTATGACTTTCGACCATATCACGTTGAAACACCGATTCTCGTACGACCACCGAAGTTAAGCAACGTCGAGTCAGGTCAGTATCTAGATGGACGACCGCTTGGGAATATCAGGTGCTGTAAGGTTTGATGTGTGGGTGGTATGACTTACGACCATAACACGTTGAAACATCGGTTCTCATACGACCACTGAAGTTAAGCAACGTCGAGTCTGGTCAGTATCTAGATGGACGACCGCTTGGGAATATCAGGTGCTGTAAGGATGGATGTGTGGTTGGTATGACTTACGACCATATCAAGTTGAAACACCGGTTCTTGTACGATCCCTGAAGTTAAGCAACGTCGAACCTGATCGGTACGTAGATAGGTAGCCACTTGGGAATGTTAGATGTTGTACACTTGTATATGCGGGCGGTGAATTAGAACTCAGCTCTCTGATTATCAATTCCAGTCGAGATCGTTATAGCCGCTTGTGAGAAAAAAAAAAAACCCTTGGAAAAGTTATGAAACCGCTCCTTCTCCCCGAGTTAATCTGTGAGTTAATCTATAGGAGTTGTATCAGTAAGTCATTTTTATCTCTTAATCATTCTTACAATTCTTCTTACAGCTCAGATACAGTCACTTACCGGCGTAACGTGGCTTCCCTGTGTCTCTTCTACAAATACTTTCACGCCTTCTGCTCCGATGAACTTAGCTCACCGGTGCCCCCTATATATGAATTTACTCGAGCCACAATACGAGCACCTAGGTCCCACCCTTTTAGTATAAAACTAATAAAATGTACACGCAAATTCTACTCCAGCAGCTTCTTTTCTCGCACTTCCAGCCTGTAGAATTCTCTTCCGTTTACTTGCTTCCCCGATAGCTACAATCTCCAAGAATTTACATGTCAAGTCAATATTCATCTAATATCTCAGTGACTTGCATCCTCTCTCTCTCTCTCTCTCTCTCTCTCATGCTTCTTTCCCCGTTCACTCCTCTCTCATCAGTATTTTCATCCTTCCTGACACCCCCTATAACCAGTCACTATTTCCCATAACTTTCCTCCTATGTAACCCCCTGCACACCAGTGGCTGTAAACTGCCTATCTTGGTGCAGTATGATTCAAAAACTAATAATCTGCCAAAGTTTGATAAACAATAAAAAAAAATCAATCAATCGACTAATGAAAATAAAACAAAATGAATTTAAAAACTGAAACATAATTCCGCGTTATTTCACTTTCAAAAAGTTTCCGATGAGGCTAAAAAATAGCAAAGCACGTTTAATTTAATAAGATTTCTAAGATATCTTTTTTTTTTAATCATATCACCCCGAGCAAGGTGGTAACGCCACTGATGCGCAGGAGGCTACGTAAGAGTGACAAGATTGGAAAAGCGAAAACCGGAAACCACATTCTAAGCAGGGAACCCCTCAACATCCTCAACATCCTTCTGTAAAAACAGGGCGTCTACTCAAATATGGACACCCACTAAAAATAACGAAAAAAATAACGTTGAAGCGATAAAAAAATCTGTCGGATCGATAAATAGAAAAAAAATCGACTCTTTTTCTTTATTCACGATTTCTTACCCTTTGTAGCCCTTATAAATGTTGTCTTTTTGTTATTTCTCATAAAAATTGTTCATCCATCCATTTATTAAAGCTTACGTTATACGTTGCCTTCTTCTTGGCTCTAATCTGTCATACTGTCAGTGTCGTATTTTCTAAGCCTTCTTTCCTCATTATGTGCTCTAGAAATTTCAACTTTCTCTTCTTGATATTAAATAAATGTTTCTTTTTTATTTTCATTTTCTATAAAACTTCATTGCTCAAGTGTACGCTCCATGGTATCCTCAGCATCCTTCTGAAGGACGTATTACTTATTTAGAAACCAACAAACATGTATATAAGGTGATGGAGAATCGAATACAGCATAACAACGTCTGAATGTATGAATATGTTATGTCGTGAGTAAGAATAAATAACTCAACAACAGGATTAGGTTAATTGTTGTATTCCGTGAAAATAGTATTTACAAAGGTTATTAGTATCCAATACAAGAATAAAGGTTAATCGTCTCAACCATCGTAAGCAATGGGTACTTCCGGGTCGTCACCACTCTATTTATTTTTTGTAAAGAATACAAAAAATTATGGCGCAAGGCCTAAAAGGGGAGGGAGAAAGGTTGGTTCTCGCTTAACTAATCTATACCTAGCTAAACACTATCACGACCCATTCACTCGTTACAATTTGCAGAGTCACCAAAAGAACCCATCCATCTACTCCCAATCCTTCGTACACCACAATTCCAGAAACTTACAAGGGACACCTAAAAAGTGGGGGAAGTTAACCCATGACAATAAAAATGTATTTATATACAATATAAAATAAATGTACATGTAATATATGTACAATATTATAAAATATTTAATGAAAAATGAAATGATGGGAGGGGAATGAACCCAAAAATCGGCTGCTCGGCACACTCTCCTACGTAGATGCCACCATTACTTTACATTGTAATGGAATAGTCCATTATAGCCGAATAGGCGCGGGCGTCCCAACAGTATATTAAGTATCGCCACTCATAACTCAGTTTTAAGATGAATTTTTAAAAATGAAAAAGCTTTCTTCAAGCTTTAATTTTAATTGTAATCGAAAGCTAAATGATTAAATGTAATATTTCCAGTAACTAAGATTTTTAGGTGTATTTCAAATGGAAATTATATTGATTAGAATCTCAGTATTTGATTTTTTTTCAGTTAAAAAAGCCAATTTTTGACATATGTTTGTAAGCAAAAGTTAATTTTAGTAGTAAAAATTTTGCGAAAATAAAATATACATGACATGTTATTGAAGGTAAATTAGAAAATTTAAAGTTAAATTAATTTGATTTGAAAAAGTATTAATTGCTTATAGCATAAAATTTAGAAACAAATACTTCATAATCACGAAGGTCATATTTTTCTGACGCTTTAAGTGATAGATGACAGCCAAGATGTGTGGAAAAGCTAAACATGGCTGACCAGAATTGACATAATTGTCCAAATGGTCTTTTTCTTTAAGTAGAAGAAACTATGAAATACGTGGACTTTTAATGTCACACACAAATGATCATACTTAAAAACAACCTTTTTACCCCCCCCCCCCCAAAAAAAAAATATATTAATACACAAGTTATTTTAAAAATCTTTTGACTTAAAAATTTGTATTAAGCTTTTCAATTTTCGATTAGTAAATATATTCTTCACTTAATAACTGAATAACCTAGCCGTAGCAAGGTTTTGAAGAATTTTAAAAATATTTCAAAAACTTTATAAATTATTATAATCAAAAAAGAAAAAATGAAAACAATTCTTGTAAAAAAAAATTTCTTCAGACTGTAATGTCCTTAATAAATATATATCTTTTAAAAAAGAAATTAAGCGCTTGCTTAATTAAGTAATGTCATAGTTTTATTGCATTTTTTATTTCTCAATCTGAGCAGATTTTCGGAAAAAATTCTAACAGTCTGAAAAAAAAAGATGGGATACTTTTCCAAATGAATTCTGCGTTTAACTAATAAAAATATTTTTGCAACGGAAATTAATTTCTTGAAATTTCGTGAAATTACGTGAAGTGGGGGAGGGGGTAACAGATATAAAAATATTTTCATCAAGATTTTCTAAAAATAATAATTTCCAAAATAATTTCATTCATTTGTAAGTAAGTCCTGAAATTTTAATTAAAATTCGACAATTATCTGATTTTTGCAAGAATTTCTAATGTGTTTTTCACCGGAAAAAATTGAGTTTCGTAATAAAGCATTTACCATAGTAAACTCTGGTACAAAATTTCGTCACCCAATGACGTTATAAAAAAACAACAATTTTTACTAAAACATCGAACGTGTTAGAAAGGATTAAAAAATTTTTAAAATAATTAAAAAATACTTTGTACACAAGAGCATATATCACTGAACTCCTGAAACTTCTATTTTACCAATCTATCTGTATATATTATGTTCTCATTACGATTGAGCTCACTAGAGAAGAATATTTTAAAACAGTTCCCACTTTTGCGATAGATGCGTGACTCTTTAGAAAGTTCTTTCGGTGACTGGCGTGTGTGTACACACTGCTTATATACAACACGTTAAAATTTCCCTTTTCGAATTCCATGCGCCTATAGCTTAGGAAGTAGTGACTCGGACTGACACCAAATCGGTCGAGTTTCCATCCCAGCCAGAAGCAAGTGGATGTGTCTAGCCACACTGATGAGCTGTGATACAGCGAAACAGGTTTGTATGTGGATGACTATATATATATATATATATATATATATATATATATATATATATATCTATTTTAATCATATCACCCCGAGCAAGGCGGTAACGCCACTGATGTGCAGGGGGCTACGTAAGAGTGAAAAAATTGGAAAAGAGAAAGCCGGAATCCACATCCTAAACAGGAAACAAGGGATGAGCTTCTTCACCCGTTCAATAGATATGTGTGGAGTGTAAACCGGGCGATAGTTTAGTCTATCTACTCCAGTTGAGAGAAAAAAAAAAACAAAAAGAAAAGAGTGAAAGGATTGGAAAAGAGAAAGCCGGAATCCATATCCTAAACAGGAAACAAGGGATGAACTTCTTCACCCGTTCAATAGACGTGGGTGATGTGCTGTCATAATTCTTGCTTTGGTGTTACAAGGAGTTTTGTTGGTTTCTTGCTCAACTGCACCTCAAACATAATAATCAAGGGGAAGGCAGGTTGGGTAGTTAGGTGGCCAGATGTAAGGGGTGATGTGGTTGCAGAAATTGTCTGACAGACAACTGGGTTCTCCTGCTTGTGTGGCAAGATGTAGAATCCTGTTAACAGACATAGGATCTTCCAGCAGCCAACCGTTTGAACCCTGGCAGAACTACTTCCTCAAGACAGTTGATGTAGGCCTCCGTGTTACATTAAGAGTGGGTTTCCCGAGCTGCTGTACCTACACCAACATCTTCCGAATCTTCTTTACTATCAGATTGACAGTCAAACACTCTGAAATGTTTGTATTGTGAGAATTCCGACCCGAATACCAAGCAGTACAAGATGCCATTTCTAAATTGCTTTTTCTCACAGACGGTGCCCAGCTGACCGTAGTATACTGTGCAGTTGACTGTACAGTTGACAAAATAAAAAAGAAACAACGCGCTTTCGCACAGACGGGTGCATAGCTGCACACGCGCAAACGCACTACGAACAACACGAAAAAAATATACCCCAATGACAAGTGCATAAAGAAGAAAAATCGAAAAATATATGTCCTCAATTGCTGATATCCTCTGAAGAGTAGACGGACAGGCTTGCCTACGAAACACTTGAGTGGGAAAGTTGAAGGTAACGTGAATCAGCCGATTGAACATCTTTATATATATATATATATATATATATATATATATATATATATATATATATATATTAGACAAGCATCTTACCACTGAGCTATCTGCGTAACGTCAGAGACAGGCAGCTTTCACTACATGTTATTCACAGGATGTAAGCAAACCCCGTTGACTGAGAGCCGAACTAAAGTGCGTTCAATTCAGTAACCAAAAAAACGTAGCGTAAAGCCATAAGTATATATATATATATATATATATATATATATATATATATATATATATATATATATTATAATTGAAAGATGTACATTTCTTACATCTTTTAATTATAATACGTGAAAGATTATCCGTGAGTATGAACGGATTTTATTAAAGAAAGGCAAATACAATGTTTGCAATTTATTTAATTTGACATCTTGTCACATCTGTCTATATTTCTGAGATGACCTATTGCAACTGTTTGCCCTATTTCCATCGTTCGAACTGTCTTGGTCTGTATTGCTATATTAACGACGTTTCGGCTGTTATACGCTCCGAACTTCTTCAGGTGATATAAGAATTTCGAACCGAATTCTTTATTTAGTATATGGAGGGCAAAGAGAAATTACCGCCCACTGTGGAATGAAATGAAAATAATAGACAATCATCACTGGAAAATACGAAAACTTAAGGAATCAACGCATTACTAGATCACAAAAATCTTCTAAGGCGGCCAAGCATAGACATGAATGCAATATGGAAACCAGTAATACAGAGAGCTAGAAAAAAACAAAAACAAAAAACAAACAAAAAATACAATAACAGAAAATGTAATAAGAGCTCTGGTAAAAAAAAAGAAGATTCCTGAAGCATTAAATTCACTCGCTGATTACCACAAGAACATATGGCTCATTGGATAAAACATTGGTTTTAATCCAAAAAGTGTACTTGACCCAAAGAGCTGTCAGATTAATACCTAGCTACAGCAGAAGAGATAACAACTTTGAGGGTTGATTTACTAGAGTGAATTGACTGAAACTGAGATATTCAAAAAAGGGCATGCCAAGTAGAATTAGAACAATCTACCTCCGTGAACTGAAAAAAAGTTTTTTTAAAAATTCCAACATATATCGTCGAAGCATCGTGAATATGGCAATAAAGATGGGAACAACAGTCCGAACGATGTAAATAGTATAAATAATTTTGTTATAATGAGACTTTCATATGGATATCATGCATAGCGCCAAACCCACCCAGAAATATTAAACAGTCAGCTCTATACAAACACATTCTCGAATCAATGGTTAAAAATGCCTTCCAGCAAATGAACTCATCTTAACGAGGACAATTCTTCTTTGAACCTTTTGGACTGGATCTACAGAATCACAAAGAAAGAATTGTACAACATAAAAGAAACCAAATACTTTCAGGAGTTTCAATAGCAACAACAAATAAAATGGATAGCACATGTAACTCGACGAGAAAATAAAGGTATAATCAAGGTGTTGGAATATAACAGTAAGTGGACTTGAGAAACCTATTTCCCAGAAAAATGTATTTTGAGAGAAAGATTTGATAAAATTGAACTAAGAGTAGAAAATTCAATGAATTAAGAAAAAAGACTAATATTGCTATTTAAGGAAAACACTAATAGAGCTATTTAAGGAAAGGAGTAATATTGCTAATTAAGAAAAAAAAAACTATTATTGCTGTTTAAAAAAAGACTAATATTGCTATTTAAGAAAAAGACTAACATTGCTATTTAAGAAAAAGACTAACATTGCTATTTAAGAAAAAGACGAATGTTGCTATTTAAGAAAAAGACTAATATTACTATTTAAGAAAAAGACTAATATTACTATTTAAGAAAAAGAGACTAATATAGCTATTTAAGAAAAAGAGACTAATATTGCTATTTAAGAGAAAGACAAATATTCCTATTTAAGAAAAAAATAATATTACTATTTAAGAAAAAAACTAATATTGCTATTTAAGAAAAAGACTAATATTTCTATTTAAGAAAAAGACTAACATTGCTAATTAAGAAAAAGTCGAATGTTGCTATTTAAGAAAAAGACTAATATTGGTATTTAAGAAAAAGACTAATATTACTATTTAAGAAAAAGACTAATATTACTATTTAAGAAAAAGAGACTAATATAGCTATTTAAGAAAAAGAGACTAATATTGCTATTTAAGAGAAAGACTAATATTCCTATTTAAGAAAAAAATAATATTACTATTTAAGAAAAAAACTAATATTGCTATTTAAGAAAAAGACTAATATTGCTATTTAAGAAAAAGACTAATATTGCTATTTAGGAAAAAGACTAATATTGCTATTTAAGAAAAAGACTAATATTACTATTTAAGAAAAATACAAATATTGCTATTTAAGAAAAAGATGATATTGCTATTTAAGAAAAAGACTTATATTGCTATTTAAGAAAAAGACTAATATAGCTATTTAAGAAAAAGAGACTAATATTGCTATTTAAGGAATGACTAATATTGCTATTAAGAGAAAGACTAATATTCCTATTTAAGAAAAAAATAATATTGCTATTTAAGAAAAAGAGACTAATATTGCTATTTAAGAGAAAGACTAATATTCCTATTTAAGAAAAAAATAATATTACTATTTAAGAAAAAAACTAATATTGCTATTTAAGAAAAAGACTAATATTGCTATTTAAGAAAAAGACTAATATTGCTATTTAGGAAAAAGACTAATATTGCTATTTAAGAAAAAGACTAATATTACTATTTAAGAAAAATACAAATATTGCTATTTAAGAAAAAGATGATATTGCTATTTAAGAAAAAGACTTATATTGCTATTTAAGAAAAAGACTAATATAGCTATTTAAGAAAAAGAGACTAATATTGCTATTTAAGGAATGACTAATATTGCTATTAAGAGAAAGACTAATATTCCTATTTAAGAAAAAAATAATATTGCTATTTAAGAAAAAGACTAATATTGCTATTTAAGGAAAACACTAATAGAGCTATTTAAGGAAAGGAGTAATATTGCTAATTAAGAAAAAAAACTATTATTGCTGTTTAAAAAAAGACTAATATTGCTATTTAAGAAAAAGACTAACATTGCTATTTAAGAAAAAGACTAACATTGCTAATTAAGAAAAAGACGAATGTTGCTATTTAAGAAAAAGACTAATATTACTATTTAAGAAAAAGACTAATATTACTATTTAAGTAAAAGAGACTAATATAGCTATTTAAGAAAAAGAGACTAATATTGCTATTTAAGAGAAAGACTAATATTCCTATTTAAGAAAAAAATAATATTACTATTTAAGAAAAAAACTAATATTGCTATTTAAGAAAAAGACTAATATTGCTATTTAGGAAAAAGACTAATATTGCTATTTAAGAAAAAGACTAATATTACTATTTAAGAAAAAGAGACTAATATTGCTATTTAAGGAAAAGACCAATATTGCTATTTAAGAAAAATTCAAATATTTCTATTTAAGAAAAAGATGATATTTCTATTTAAGAAAAAGACTTATATTGCTATTTAAGAAAAAGACTAATATAGCTATTTAAGAAAAAGAGACTAATATTGCTATTTAAGGAATGACTAATATTGCTATTAAGAGAAAGACTAATATTCCTATTTAAGAAAAAAATAATATTGCTATTTAAGAAAAAGACTAATATTGCTATTTAAGAAAAAGACTAATATTGCTATTTAAGAAAAAGACTAATATTGCTATTTAGGAAAAAGACTAATATTGCTATTTGAGGAAATGACTAATATTGCTATTAAATTAAAAGGCTAATATTGCAATTTAAGAAAAAAGACTAATATTGCTATTTAAGAAAAGACTAATTTTGCTATTTAAGAAAAAGACTAATATTGCTATTTAAGAAAAAGACTAATATTGCTATTTAGGAAAAAGACTAATATTGCTATTAAATTAAAAGGCTAATATTGCAATTTAAGAAAAAAGACTAATATTGCTATTTAAGAAAAGACTAATATTGCTATTACATTAAAAGTCTAATATTGCTATTTAAGGAAAAGACTAATTTTGCCCTTAACATCGAAATAGTATTCACCTTAAACTCCGAAATGCCTATTAAATAACTCTACAAAGCGACTTTGTCATTGCCAAATTTAGGACTTAAGAGGCTTCTGAGCTAATAGATTTTGGAGAGTCCTTCATTATGAATGTTTGTTCCGACCATATGTCTATAAAAAAGGTATATTTTTAGATAAAGCCACGCGCGCACACACACACACACACACACACACACACACACACACACACACACACACACACACACACACACATATATATATATATATATATATATATTTTAATCCTTTCACCCCAAGCAAGGCAGTACCACCACTGATTACAGGGGGTTACATAAGAGACTTAAAGTTTAAGGCAGGAGGAAAGTGAAGAGAAAGACGAACCAATTACAGGGAGTGACAGAGAAAGGACAAGAGAAGTATGTGAACACAGGGGTGAAAATTGCGAAGGTAGAGAGAAAGGAAAAGAACAAGATACACGGGATAATATAGAAAGGACTGGAGTCAAGTGGATAAGAGGTGGGAATTGACATTGACATTGTAGCCATCAGGGAAGCAAGTATATTAAAGGGAGTTCAACAGGCGGAAAGTGCGAGAAAAGAAGCTGATGGAGTAGAATCGTCGCCTTGCATTTGGTTGATTTAACTGTAAAAGCGTGGGATCTTGTTGCCAGTCTGGTTGCAAGAGTAATTTTTTGTGGAGAGGACAGCAGTGACCTAAGTTCGTCAGAGCAGCAGCCACGAAAATATTTGTAGAAGAGTCAGAGGGAAGCCACATTCTGACGATGAGAAAGTGGCTGGAGTCGAGCTGCCAGGTCGGGACCAATCACATTACAAATTCTCCTTTGGAGCCAGTCGAGAATACTGAGACGAACAGCAGGGGCGCTTGACCAGATATGAGAACAATATTCCATACACAGTCGAGTGGTTGATTTGTATATGTACAAGATGGATTCAGGCGAAAAAAACATTCTGACCCAACACAGTGACTCATCCTTCCTAGAAGTGGGTTTAGTTATTGCTTCAATGTAATGATTCCACTTGAGGTCGTAAGATAGGGTAAGGCCGAGGAGGCGCAGTATATTGCTTTCAGGGAGACTTGCTTGGTCCATGCTTATGGATGGCAGGAGAGATTGCCTATGATGGTTGACAGATAGAAGTTTCGTTTTAGAAGCATTGAAATTTACGAATCACTTCTTACCCCAGTCTACCACTGAGTAGCGGTCCTTCTCAAGATCAGCAGCGAGGTTATGTTTGTCCTCCTTGCCAGATTTCTTACTGGTGCTGGAGTAAATGGTGGTGTCATCTACGTAGATGACTACTTTGGATTTGATACCGTCTGGGAAATAATTTATGAAGATCAGAAAGAGCATCGGGCCTAGGATAGAGCCCTGGGGGTTACTAACGTTCGTGCGGTAGGATGTAGAGGTATGCCCATTCAAGACGGCATTCATTATGCGGCTAGATAGGAAATATTAGATCAGATCAAGCAAGCGTCCAGTGATACCATAACCCTGTAGCTTGCACAGAAGGCCAGCGTGTCAAACCCTATTAAAAGCCTTGGAGATATCCAGGGCAACAGCACGAGCCTCACTGGACTTATCGAGGGCCTGGTATATGTACTCCGTGATGATCGTTAGCATATCGGCAGTAGACCTGGTAAAGCGGAATCCATACTGTTTGTCTGAGAATACTTTATGGGTAGTAAGATGTCGAACTATCTCAGCATTGATAATAGCCACGAACACTTTTCCGAAAATTGGTAGGAGGCTGATAGGGCGATAATTGGTGGCTTCGAGGATTCCCTTGAGTTCTTAAGTACAGGAACCACAGAAGAGGACTTTCAGCAGGCAGGAAAACATGAAGCAAAAAGGCAGTAAATATAGAGTTTAGAGATAACAGAGGAGAGTTCAGGAGCACATTTCTTCAGGACAATGACCGGGATTCCATGTCCTCCGCTCGCCTTATGGGGATCAAGTTTGATATTAACTTTGATGCCAGAGACGGATTGATGCCTCAGTTCTAAGAGGAAAGTCGGGTGTGGATACTCCTGACCAGTCAAATGTGGAGTTTGATGAGGATCTGCTAGCAAAACACTCGGCCTTGTCCACAGATGCCGCGAGGACCTCGAATTTATTGATTAAGGGAGGGATTTGCTGTTGTTCAGCACACGATTGCACAACCGCCAATAGTCCATGGAGCCGAACTTGCGGGCAGCTATGCGCTGCCTCATTCTCTAGGCAAACAACAGCTTGGCGTTATTCATAATCTTATTACACTCATTACGAGAAGAGGCGAATAGGCGCCTATTATGATCAGATGAAATGGCTCCGAAATAGCCGGAAGTAGTGGTCCTTGTGGGCGATGGCGGCCGAACAGGCAGGAAAGAACCAGGGGGAGGAATGAGATTTTGAACGGAATTCCTGATCGGTATGAAGGCATCAATTCCAGCTTTCACCTAGGAAGAGACCTCAGAGGCCTCAACTGGAAGACTGGACACTTTACCCCAAGGAACATCGCAAAGAAAATCGCCAAAGGGAACTGGCGCGGGCTGCAGTAAAGTGTGGCCACGTGGTTTCTCACCGAAAGCAGGGACACCTATACATGGCGCGACATGGCGCTGCAAGAACCTCGATATTATGCAACTGTTGATCAGAGCAGCAGCTCTTGAAGCTAGGCAAGAGTTAGGGCTCCTAATTACCAGTCGGAAGCATCAACAAGAAAACTGCCAACTCGGTACCCTCACAATGAAGAGACGTTGCTACCAACCACGCACATTGCAGAAAAATTGCGGAAGCACCAATACTGAGATCTGAGGGGAGGAAAAGAACCGGAAACCACTTCCTGAACAGGGAATAAGTGATAAGCCTCTACACCTGTTAGAGGTAGGAGGAGTGGGAATCGGGTGATAGTAAGGTCTACCTACTCCAATTATATATATATATATATAGCATAGTACACTAGGTATGTAATCCGGGTAAATTCCAAAAGAGACGAACTCGAGAGAACTCAATGTTAAATTCATTTATTTAATTTAACAGAGTAATATTTTATAAAGGATTTTCGATTATTACCTTGGATAATACATATTTCACCGCTTTGATGTTCTTAACGCGGTTCGTCAGATCCAAATGGTACAACAGAAAGCAATCGAAATCAATATATATATGAAACATGCATCAAAATCTAATGATACCATATCGAATTTAGAAGATTCACTCCAGCTAGAGCAGCCCAAATAATTTTTTTGTTTCAAAATAGTTCAAAGGAGTCCCATTAAATTTTAAAATAAATAAATCTTCCCTTAAATTTTAAAGTTTTTTCAAGGGCCCATGACTAGAGGGCCTTTGAGATCTCATCTAGTCTTGGGGCTTCTGGGCTGCAGTCCATGAAAGCCCAGATGTAAATACGTTAGGGGCCGTTGTATGTTGATAGATAAGATATCGGTTTATATATTTTTGAAATTGGAATTGACGTATTTCTGGCTAGGTTGATCAGTTTGCTTAATTGAAGAACTGGAATCACATAGCAATCCAGTATTCTCTTTTTTGTTTCTAGTGAAATTGTCCTGTTTCTGGAATGCTTCCTCCGCCATGCTAATTCTCCTTCGGATCTCTGTGTCGCACTTTTCTTCTTCTGTTAGAACACTTCCCAGAAAATTCAACATAATGGAACCTAATGAAACAATTCATTGATTACTAAAGGAAATTGCCATTTTAATTAAAACATTTGACTGTAAATTCGAAATATGTATTCCTATCTCTATTCACTACAGATATTTCTATGTAAAACGATTGAAATATATTACTATATATGACTTCGTTTCAGATATTCCTATATTAGATCAACTGAAAAGTGCTTCTATCTCTCACTTCTTTTTCGATATTTTTAAGTAGAATAACCAAAATATATTTCCATTTATCACTTTTTCGAAAATTCCTATATTAGATCAACTGCATGTTGTTTCTATACATCACTTCCTATCAGATTTTCAGACATTCGTTTTTTGAAATGGCATGTCCCTTATTGACGTAGGCGGTTATGGCTTTTCCTAATTTTCTTTTTCTTTATTATCTGTGAATGCATTATTGGAAAAGATAGAAAGGTTTCCCGTTGTCTTCCCCATGTTTTAAATTCTGAGTTTTTTTTTTAACCTAGACAGGCTACCACCTAAGGCTAAAGAGTTGATTCTGCTGTACTATTTAACCTACAGCTAGGAAGAAAAGAGATGCACGTATGCCTTTCCCGATTGCATTTGAGTGAAAGACTACTCTGTAGTCTGAAATTGTCACGCCGATACTACTTTCCGCGCCGATAACCGGGCACATTACTCTCACCGGATTGATTTTTTTTTTACGGTTTATCAACCTTTTGCGGGTTATTTAAGGTCAGAAAATATTTTGAGAATCATCATCTTCATCATCATCATTGTCGTCGTCGTTTCAAAATCTGTTTCCATGCTAGCATGGATTGGACTTTTTTTTATGGCTCCGTAATTGAACCATCGTGAAAAATATTAGTTCCAGTTTTACGGCAGTATGCCCTTACTAATGCCAACTAGTTTAGGAGACTAGAAACTCAGTGTTTTTATCGGAATGCCATCTCTAGGAAAGTTACCTACCAAGGTTAGTGAGCTCAGCCTGCCCTATTCTATATAGAGTAGGCGTAGAGGTTTTTATTTAAGAGATTTCCTTCTCTTAGACAAATTGCCATTCAAAGCTAAATACTCTTACCCAGCCTAGCTTTTCCTTTTCTCTTAAATGACACTAGTTTGAGGAGAAATTATTTGCCCATAGCTTGGACCCTGTTAGGTGCTACCACCCCGGATCAGAGAGGACATTGGAACAACAGGAATTAAGAGGTGGTTCCACGCTTCTCTAAACTTCCAGTCACCCGATCAGAGGACCTGATGCCGGATGTAGTTTATCATCATATCCAGGACCAAAATTGTAAAAAAAAAAAAAAAAAAAAAAAAATCGAGATACTAATGATTTACTGATACAGGTTCTACAATTAACCCATAGTTGGTGGGAGAAGCGATGGATTCATACATTTTCTAATGGTATTTTCCCATACCGATGTGTTATCCATGACACTAGCCGTACATCCAAGCATACAACACCTAGTATTCCCAAGTTGTCACCCATCTATGTACTGACTAAACCCAATTACACATAAAGGTTAAATGAATTTTTGAAAACGCTTATAGCAGTAAAAAAAAAAAAGATATACTTAAATATTTAATATCCAAATCTTTTTTTAATTCTATCGAAACGGGGCATTTCCGTTGTGTTTGGAGGTTTTGTTGATATTCGCACAAAAACACACAGCAAATCAATTGGTTCATTACATTGTTTTTTACGTATTTTTCTATATTTCTGAGATGAGGTAGTATTTACATTATTTATATCATTCTAATTCCTTGTGTAGTAATATTGCCACGATTGGAAGTCATGAGTTATCTCCCTCTACTACTCAAGGAATGAGAATTATATACCACAGTGATTGTAATAAAGGGTTCTGTTCGAAATTCTTAGCATTCCTAGGCTGGAGTGTATACCGGTCGAAACGTCGTACAAATGGCAACTAAAATGAGGACAATTGTCCGAATAATGTAAATACTGTTTTTTTTACGTGTTATCACTCTTTTGCAAGTTATTTAAAGACAGAAAATATTTTTAAATTATAATATTTTGGGGAAGATAATGATGTTTTATTGATACAAATCCTACTAACTAAAGCTGAGGTGGAGAGAAGAGGTGTATTCATACCTTTCCCAAGTATTCTTGCGCATAAGTTAATATAACAAACCCGACTGGAATTAGAACTCGGTTTTCGGATTCCAATTCCTGGTCCTTATCTCTTATGCCACCAGCATATCCATACTTACAGCACCAGTGGTCACTGTCAAGGCTCGACGTTGCTTAACTTCGGTGATCGCGCGGGAACTAATATTTCAACGTGATATGGACGTAAGCCTACTTTGCCGGCAATATGTTTCTATATTTTACTTACTTTTATATATTTCTACAAAGAGCGACTGGAAGATACTAATTTGTATAAAAAAATGCAAGCCAACAAGCAACAGCTAAAGGTGTGTGTGTGTGTGTGTGTGTGTGTGAGAGAGAGAGAGAGGGGGGGAGGGAGGTAGAAAGAAAAGAGTTTGAAATGACATATATTTTCAGTTTGACCTTAAGTCGAAGCAAAAAGATGCCTGGAAAGAAAAGGAGATATTCGATCTCCTATCGCCGGTTCTTTGTTAATTTTTTTTTGTTTTTTGTTTGGAGTCTTTTTTTTTTTTTTTATATCATATCACCCGGAGCAAGGCAGTAACGCCACTGATGTGCAGGGGGCTACGTAAGAGTGAAAAGATTGAAAAAGAGAAAACCGGAATCCACATCTTAAACAGGGAACTAGACGTGGGTGGAGTGTGAACCGGGCGATAGTCTTGGTTATAAAGAACGCTTACCTTCGTTTGACATCTCTTTTGCTATTGTTTCTTTCGCGCTTCTAATAATCTCTGCCACAAAAGCGGAAACCTCTTCTTCTGAAACTAGATAATAGGATATCAGTAAGTATTACAATAATAATAATAAAAAAAATAAATTATTCATTGAAATTTTCAAGCCGACGACCTATCCTAATCATTCTATAAAACATATATGAAACGACTGCGCTCCCCTGACAAACTTATGGAATTAGCAAAAGATATTCACTTTTTTTCTGAATCACCTGCCCCTCAAGCAAGTTAATAAAGCCACTAAGATGCAATGATTTACTGAGTGTGAAAGAATATAAAAGAAAACTATTATTGAGAGAAAACAATAAAAAAAAAAACAGGAATTAAGAAGATAGAAGATAATGGTTGGCATCGCAGTCTTCAGTCTTCTTAATTCCTTGCTTTTTTATTTTTATTTTTATTTATTTAATAGTAAATAAGCTAATAGCATATAAGACACATCAGTTTTTTTATCAATAGATGAACATTCTGGCTTCATAAAATATACTTTAAACAAACCAGATTAAATTATTAACATTAATAGTACACCGTAAGTATACTACTGATTTTTATTATAATTTTTTTTTACGCAAAAATAATTGGTCGCACTATACAAAAGGTTAAAAAATCACGCCTTTTGAGTTACCGGTTGCACTATATACAGGTAATTTCTTTTCTGGAAGGTTTAATATTCATACCCAAAAAAAATATCTAGGTTCGCATTATACATGAAGTCGGTTTATAGACAAGTATATACGGTAATTCTCTTCTAAGTCATGCAGGGGAGAAAAATAGCCTAATGTTGTGAAGAAGCCTAATTTTTAATCTATTTGTTTAAACATTATGTTTTTAATGAATATTCGTATGTGAGTAGATATTCTGTTTTTATTTTATCTTATTTTTTTATACTTAAACAACATATTTATTTATATCTATCGGCCTGAGTGATCGAAAAATTTGTTAGGAAAATATGCGTCCTCCGGCAGAATTCGAACCAGCGTCCCCTAGAGGAAACCGTCAATTGACCTGACGTATCTCAGACCGCTCGACCACGAAGGACTTGCAGCTAGACAAAGCCCAAAATGATGCCTTTAAACACACACTTTCCTGATTTTTTGTAATATTCATATCAGCTCACTTTTTCATAAAAAATATAATAATGTTTAAACAAATTAATCAAGAATACGTGGGATTTAATCAATTTCGTAGCGAATTTCGTAAAATCTCATAAATAAATAGCCTAATGCTGATGAAAGATTATGGGCCTTGACAAAAGATTAGGTCACTATAGTTCATAACAGAACAGAATAGGCTCTTTAGCCTTGGGTGGTAGTCAGTCTATGTGAAAAAGAAACTCTGAATTCGAAAATGTGAAGACGGCAACGAGAAACCACTTTATTGTCTTTCCAAAGAAGTGAACAATCTATCTATCTATCTATCTATCTATCTATCTATCTATCTATCTATCTATCTATCTGTTTGTGATCGATATATCTGTGTGTGTATGTGTGTGCATATGTGTTTGTATATTATCACTTTGTACACACACATTCATATAAAGATACACCCGTTCATTTTCCATGAAGTCCAATCATTCTCATTACCTCTATGTCTCCAGTGTAAGAAGAAAGTTCCACCAAGACACTTTTAAGCTCCAAGAACTTTAAAGAAGAGACTCCCACCTGGATGCTTCCCTGAAAACTAAAATCTTAAGCATTTCAAATCAATGATCAATTATCTATTCTTTTCATCTTCACTTCCTAACACATTCTTTTTCACTCATATCACAAACCTCATTCATCAAAAACATTTTAACAATCTAAATATATATAAGGCAAGATGTTTGTGCGTGTGTGTGTGTGTGTGTGTCTGTCTGTCTATCTGTATGTATGTATGTTCTTCATAAAAGTTGACAATTTTTATCTGATTCTCACCAAACTTCACACAAATATTCTTTAAGCTTTCGATCAGGTTATTTTTTCTGATTTCCCCCGATATCGGAAATCGATTCCCCGATATCCGATCAGGTCTCATCAAGATCAGGATTTCAGCCCATTTATAATGGTTCTTGCTGTAGAATTTGCTCTAACTTGGTAAAATTATAGTTTTTAGTCTCAAACATTGGTAGATCTTCTTAGACGACACATTTTCCCTGATATCGGAAATCAATACTTCCGATATTCTATCGAATCTGATCAAAAACTGATATTCAGCCATCAATATGGCTCATTTTCTTCAATTTTACTCACGATGGGTATGATAAATTTTCATGGACTTCTTAGGCTAGTTTATCCTTGGATGATTTATTTGACTCCGATATTGAAAATAGATACCCCGATATCCTATCGGGTCTGACCAAAATCAGGTTTTCAGCTTTCATTTTAGTTTTTGCTTCGGGTTTTGCTCTAAGTAGGTATAATTGTAGTTCTTAGTCTCAGCCATGATACCATTTACTCAGAGGACTCATTTAGCCTTTAAAATTCAGTTTACGACGGAAAACTTATTTGACATCGATACCGGAAATCAAAATTTAACTTACATCCATTCATTTTTCTTTCAATCTACGGTTTCACTTTGACTGGTTACAACTATTGCTTTTTAATCTTTCGTGCCAACGTCCAAAGAGTCTGAGTTCCAGAACCATGGATTAGTTTTAAAGCATTCATTACACCCGAGCAACGCCGGGCTATACTGCTAGTTGCCCTTTATACTTTGAGTGCTCCTTGAGCTTTGTATTAACTGGATTTTTATTTTTTTCAAAACACATTTTTTTGGTGTAAAATAACTGGTAAGATAAAGAGCTGCTTCGGTTCAAGTCTTTAAAATAAGTATTCAGTGTAACCCGGATATAAGAAAGTTGTCGGGACCGGATAAAAGTTAACCTATATCAGGGTTTCGCTTATATCCGGGTTTGGTCTATTTTATATACATTTGGGACCAGAGAATATCTCTCTTATATCACTATTTCTCTTATATCCGGGTTATACTGTATTTATTTTAAGTATGCAATATTACAGTTCCACACACGGAAAATCACTTCTTGTGATTAGTGCGTTAATATATTTTTTTTTCGTTGATCGGATGGCCTACGAATTATGATAGGGATTGACAGGCTGTTAAGATAACGGATCATATTGGCAGTGGTTTTGAATATGTCTCATTACTATAAACATTATATTTAGTGGATAGACGTGTTTAAGCAAACATTTATGTTATTTTAATCAGTGTGATTGATGTCAACCGATCTGGCTATTAGATAATCGTAAAGTGATTAGACTTTTCGATAGGGTTCGAACCTGCATCCTTCTTATATTGGGGAAACCACCTTTAAATCAGCTTTGATTCAAACCTCTCATTTTGCTCCCAATACATTTTCATTTTGCTACATGGTAAGCATCTTTGCTTATCTTTCTATTTATAGAAAATAAACACCAATGTATTCTACCTTTTACGGATGTATGCTTGTGGAGTGGGTGTTTCTACTTAGATAAATAAATGTATACAAGTATTTACAGTCTTTGTTGCTATTATTATCATTACCGACAACAAAGTTTGTTAAAAAAATAATAATCGAGCAATGTTTTTTTGTATTTTTTTTTTCAGGAGAATAACGCTTTTTAGTTTTTGTGAGTAAATATGAAGATGGTATGTGGTAAGTTCAATTTAACTATCTAATTTGGAACTAAAGCTATCACCAGTCTTCTTAAATATTCTTTCCATTGGATTATGGTAGTTGAAGTTCAGAGAGTGGCCTTCGTGTTGTACAAATGTCTATCACTTTAATTTATGTGAGTTGAAAATAGCCAAGCTACGCTTAAAAAGTACACATGTTCGAAATGGAGTAGACAATCATATATATATATATATATATATATATATATATATATATATATATATATATATATGATAGCGAGGGAGAGAGAAAGAAATGGGTGGGTTGGTGGGTAGTGGTATAAGGAATCGGCATCCTGCTTTTGCACGGTAACCATTAAAAAAAAAGCATGGTTTTCCTTCTCCCTGAGCACTGTCTCATCACCAGATATCTTTAACGAGAATGTCTAGTCACTGGTATGCCACAATAACTGACGGAGACTGGACAGATATGGGACCTTACCGGCCAAGGCAATGCCTGCTGAAAAGTATTACCACTACCTAAGAGACCAGTTCTATATTTAATTGTAAAATGCGCGCGCGCGCACGCACACACACACACACACACACACACACACACACACACACTGAGGATACAGTCGAGAAAAAGCTTGCTGCCTGTTAACTGATTTATCTTTTAGTGTTTACTTTAGGGTGGTGCAAAATTTCCCAGCGGCACTATTCATCCGTCATAAAAAAAAAAAATTAAGTTCTAAAACTAGTCAAATTGGTTCCGCGTGAACTTTAAAAAGGAAGATTGATTAGCATTCAAATAATCCACTTTCTCACTTTGATTCACACAGAAATAAAATATCATTTTTAGAACAATAGTCACTGTCAATGAAAAAATGATTTCTGTCAGGAATCCTTTTCACCTTAAACGCCGTGTCCATTTAGGTCGTAGGTGCTCATAGCTCTCAACAGCTTCCGTTTTCTTTTTGGGAAAATTGCTATAAATCGTCTGGAAAGCTAATGGAGTGGTTTTCCATTGCCTTCTCTACACTTTCGAATTCGGCGTTGCCCTTCGTCTTGGCTGGCTGCACCCAAAATTAAGAAAAGTCCAGTGTTTCCTGCTACTTGACACAGATCTGCGGTGCAGGTTGAGAAAAGGTATATTCTTGCCTTTCCCAGTGCTGTTAGTGTAGAAGTAAATGCAGCGGACGAATCTGGAATTTGAACTCGATTTGCCGATCCTACTTCTTGCGACGATAACCGTCAATATGCCCATACATTCTACAAGAATTTGCAACGAATAAAATCGTCAATAGACCCAGGGGAGAGTTCAGTATTTCAACTCGAACGGAATTTACTGAGAAGGAAGGGGGATTTTACAAACAATAAATAATTATTACGAAATTTTAGGAATCTGGACCAGCTATCACTGTACAACATTCAGTCGATTTCTTTGGCCAGAATAATGCGTCATTCAGACCAGCTCATTTTTTTTCATGCAAAACGTCTATGTCCATATTACAAATGCGGAGCATTAAACAATCGTGGAGTTAAGATAGGAAGTTCTTCTACATGAAGCCTATTCTCAGACTTGTCACCTTTGTACTGTCACTGTTTATGCTTCAATCAACACCCGATCATCTGGTTAGCGGTTTCAAAATTTCCAAATTCCTCAAAAGCGAACCCACAGTTGAAAAGACAACTAAAATTACAGAAAACTACGCACAATAATATGCAAACTGAATAAAGAAGCCATGAGTTGATCTAAAAATAAAAGGGCTTTTGGAAATACCCTGGAAACTTTTGAATCAACATCAATGGATCCGTATATGCCTACAAAGTGGCCGCTTTTCTTCAAGTCATTTTCGTTTGTTTAAGTCAACCGATCTAACTAACGGTCTAATTACTTTTTAAATTCTATCAAAGATTCATTTATGAAACCATATTTCCATTTATGAGCTCGGAACAATTGTTCATAGCGTTTTTAAGTGAATTGTATATTTCGATATACACAGGTTAATTCAACCAAATATGTGCAGTTTCGTTCCAGTACATTCCGCTATCTTTGAGGTAACTTCATGATTTCATTCTCCGAGAATTTATCATCTTTTTGTATGATTAACTATTCTATTTTTTTACAGACTTCCAGAGATCTACTCATTAAAAGAATTATGTGGAGATCGCAATAAGTGGTAAATAGTCTGGGGACATTTTTTGATCCAAATCTGCGAGAAACCACGATATAAAAATTCACTATTTTTATAATGTTTATTAATTTTTCTAACGTCGAACGTGTTAAAGTTATTCAACAGTTTAACTAGAAAAAAAAGTTGATGTCAAAAAATTGCCGCAAGACATTTTTGATTTATTTAAGATCGAACGATCTATTATGACGTGTCTCTAATTTGTATTTAGATACATTGTATGTATTTTCAATTTAGTTGAATAGCTCAGCTATATTGCATATGATCCATCATTGTACATAATTAGGTTACAATAAAGTTTTTATTTTATATGAACATTACCTTGTGAAAATTGAGATGTGATAGAGTTGGAGGATCTGTATCCTAGATTCGAGAGTGGGGCGTATAATAGATTCGATGGGGGCGTGATACTATTGCACCGGTCCTGTCAAATACACACTATCACAATCTTCGAATAAATTTAGCTAATTTCCATTTCCCTGGGACATTTTTGTTCCGCATTATTGTAAAAAAAAGTTCATGTTTTCATCATCTGTGACTTTGTTAAAAAAAAAAAATCTATTTCCTTTTGCTTTTGAAGAGAGAATTGCATCTTCTTCTTCTTCTTCTTCTTCTTCTTCTTCTTCTTCTTCTTCTTCTTCTATGTGTCCTGTCCCTTCAGGACGTAGGCGATCATGGATCTCCACGTCTCCCTATCCCTTGTGGCTCTTAGTACGTTTGTTCCTGTTGCTCCTGGCAACCCCCGTTCCGTCATCCACCTGATCAGACCCTGCAAATATGTTATCCGCTGCCTTCCTCTGTCTCTCCTTCCTTCTATCTGTCCAGTCAGTATCAGGTTCTCCAGGCTCTCCTTCCTCATTGCATGTCCCAGGAACTTCAGTTGTCTTTTCCTGATGCTCAGCATCAATTTCCTTTTTGTTGCCATTCTTTCTAACACCTCATCGTTGCTTGTATGCTCAGTCCACGATATCCGTAGCATCCTTCTGTAGAACCACATTTCGGCCGCTTCCAGTTTTGTCCTCATTTTCGATGATATTGTCCAGCATTCACAGCCGTATTGAAGAACTGACATCACGTAACAGTCTAGCACTCTTTTCTTCGTTTCTATTGAGATTAAAGAATTGCATCTAGAAATAGGATTATTTATTATTTCTTCCGTTAAATCATGAGATATCCGAACATAGTCGCGAGTCATGTATCCAATTGTTTTCAAATGCTTTCAAATGCTATATGAGATACGTGGAATATCTTTGCAATGTCCCTTATCAAGTGAATGGGGTTATTTTAATCAGTTCTTCGATTTGATCATCATCAACGATTGCAACTCTACCGGAACATTCTCGGTTTTCCAGATCAAAAGTTCCTCTTGTGAACCTAGCAAACCACTTAGAAACAGTAACACAAACGGCACATATTCTGTTGCTGTTTGTACAGTGTTTTCCCCGTTCTGTAATGAAAAGAGCATTATAGAACGAAGATACACCTCACTTCCCTCAATGTTCACTTTAAACGTACAAACATTTCAATTTTACAATACAAACACGAATTATATAGAAATACGCGTTGGAATGTCACCTTTCAGAATAGGTATATATGTCATAAATCTTAATAAAGTGTGAAACAAAAGTACGTGTTAAAAGACGACCCACGGGAAAACGCTACGAACATTTGTTCCAATCCACTACTTAAATGCAACCTAAAATGTGATCAATTAATCAAATCGATTAAAAAAAAGCGAATAAAAGCAAACAAAACAACTAATAACCTAATCGATTTCTAAGGCCAAAAAATACGGATAAATTAGAAAAAATATATAATTAAAAAAAAAATTTGGTTTTGAAAAGGGTCACAAATTATGTCCGTCCAGCCTTTCTATCGGCTTCTCAAACCGAAGTTAACAGATTAAAGATGGCACCCTCTTGCGTTGACATGTTCGCGTGTGTGTTTTCTTCCGTTCTTCTCACTCGTGTTCTCTACGGACGTTTGGGACTCGGTCTTAAGTGCGGAATATCTGCTTCTTCTGGATCCTCGCTCTACAACGAGAGGGAGGACGGTGTAGGTGAGCGGAAAATGATCGTTTTAATAGTTCGTATGCGTACAACTACTCACCCTCAACGTCTGACACATACACGCAGGCATATACTCTCTATTCTAAGCACACAAATATACATTTATCCACCATTAGGAGTACGGTCAAGCATGATGAAATAAACATACTGACTCGTACTGGAATCCTAGAGTTCAGACGAGAAAGTAGAAAGCTGCTTGGCTGAAATATTATTAATTGGGGCGTTTTAATAATTTATATATTTATAAGTAACTCGCATCATCTTTGCCTGTACAACTCAGGACATTTTAGTAGTAGGAGAAGATGCCAATGAGAGGAGTAGATGGGAATCATTTATTGAAATTTAGAAAGGAGAGCTGAGGCTGTTAGTAACCATTTTCAGCATTAAAAAAAGCTATTTTCTTTGTTTTGCGTAAACGTGATTTGATGTTTTGTGTGACATTGTAAACAACATTGAGTTTGTTTTTGTTTCAGAATTACGGGGAAAATATTTACATTTTTTGTTGACTAAATGAATTTAACATAAAAATAAAAATTACTTATTTTGTTTTACTGAAATTAGAAATATAAAACTATTACGCCCTTAGATCAGAAATTTTCGAAGAATATTTAAAACTTATTTTTATGGGACAAAGTTACATTAATGCCACACGAATTACAAACAGTTGATTTCCTGCATGAAATATTTAGCGAAAAAAATTTCTTTTTTTAAATTTTATTTTCTGAAGTATGAAATATTAAATATGAAAAAAAAAAAGACTTAAATGATTAAATTAACCATTGACACTTTTTACATATTTAGTTTTTGTTTGAAAAACACTTTTTTAAAAAATATTTCTTTTGTTTCAAAATTACGGGGAAAAATATTCGCATTTTTTGTTGACCAAATGAATTTTTAAAACGTCGGAATTAAAATTATTTATAAAGGCTCATTTTTTTTAATAAAAAAATATTTTAGTCTCGTTTGAGACGTGTGATTTGATTTCTGTGACGTAATGTAGCAACCGTCTTAGATTTTAGATGTTTTACGGAGCAAATGTAAACAATCGGCTCCATTGGCCAAAAAGTGCGAAAGGGAAAATTGCTGAACTTAAAACTCAAAAAGTATGTGTCGACCTGGCTTCCCTGTAGATATATGTCCCTAGAAAGTTTGAATGGCGTAGCTTAAAAAATATAGGCGTGCATAGGGAACAGTCACACACAGACTCACACATTGCCTTTTATATATATAGATTATATTTTTCTTCTTTTTTTTTTGCGAACTAGTTATATTGGGTTTGTTTTTTGATTCGACAACATTCCAGAATACAACAGGCAAAGAAAGCCAGAAAGTACACGGCTGAAACGTTGTGAAAAATGAAACAAGCGACAAAGAGAGAGAAATTAATCAATCGGAAAAAATACACTGAAGCTTAAAGATTATTGAAGTTTAAGACGATTAACTTTTAGCCATCCATTATAATGGAAATAAAAAGAGGCTTACACTTAACAGACAGCTGAAGTTTCTGGGATTCGTAATGAGAAAGAAGGGCTTGGAGACTCTAATCCTCACAGGACGGATAAAGGGAAAACGATACAGGTGAAAGCAACGCTAGACATAGTTGATGGGATTGATAGCGGGGCAAGGTTTGCGAGGGATAAAAAGTGTTAAAAACAACAAGGAATAGGGTAAGTGGAAGTCAATGATTGCCTACGTCCTCAATGAACAAGGTTCTCTCGCTCTTTCTTCTTTCATTTTCTCTTCTACGTTGTTTACACCTAGTAATAGTCGCAGACATAGTTTTAACTTGCTGAATTTCTTAGATGAAAATTCTATTCCAATAGTTTCTTTTCTCGCACTTCCCGCCTGAGGAACTCCCTTCCGTTTATTTGCTACCCTGTTAGCTACAGTCTCTAAAAATTTAAATGCAACGTCAACTGCCATCTTCAATCCCGTTCATCTTTTATTCTTTCCTCAATAACCCCCTGTACCCAGTCTTTTCTTTCTTTGTAACCCATTGCGAACTAGTAGCTTTCCAGCCTTGTTTAAGATGAAATGATTACCTTCACACCCCAAAAATTATTATTTGTTTTACTTGTTTATTTTCTATGTTACTGTCGGAGACTACTTCTTTCTTCGGGTTCAGGTGGCTTACTTAACGGTCGTAGAATGTAAAACGACCCGATCGTTACGATTAAAAACAACAGAAAAAATGAAAAAGAAACAAATTAAATTTCATTTGAAAAAATGGTTTTTATGAGCTGAAGTAAGTAAATTTTCTCTTTATATCAACTACTCAAGAAGACGCTTGATGGTTGGAAGAAGAAAGAACGAACGAAAGAAAGAAAAAAGAAAAAAAGGAAGAAAGAAAGAAAGAAAAAGAAAGGAAGGATGAAGGGGGAAATGATAACCCGTCAAATGACGTCAAGTGGGGCGTGACGTCATAACCGTTATTTATAATTGGGCGTTCACTTTTAATTTTTTGAAAATGTTCGCTTTGGAAACGTTTTTCTTTCTTTCATTTAGATGTGTGCAAAAGTTCTCATCGAAAACAGGTTTTCAATCTTGTTCTTTTTTTTAAGTGAATAATAATAATAATAATAATAATTAATAATAAAGACAAACCTCTGCATGGCCAATATCCAGAACGTGTTAATAAATCCAATGTTGATAAAGTTAATACTCATCGATGGTTACGTGCATCTGGATTAAAGTCTGAAACTGAAGGCTTTATTCTTGCAGCGCAAGACCAAAGTCTTTTCACTAGAAACTTTCAGGAAAATATTATACATAATAATGTGGATCCAAAATGCAGGTTCTGTGATAAATACCAAGAAACAATAAACCATTTAATCTCAGGTTGTTCTGTACTTGCCCCAAATAAATATAAAAATCGTCAAGATAGATTTGGGCAATATTTACATTGGACAATGTGCACACACTATGGAAAATATGTAAACAAACACTGGTATGAACATCACCCAGCACCGGTTACTGAAACAGATGTCATCATTCTATGGGATTACACCATCTACAGAGACAGAAAAATTGAAGCAAATAGGCCGGACATTATTGTTAAAAAACAGAAAGAAAAAACTTGCCTATTAATTGATATGGCTTGTCCAGCGGATTGTAATATAGCAACCAAGGAATTCGAAAAACTGTCAAAATATAAAGACCTAGAAATTGAAATAGAAAAAATGAGGAAATTGAAAACAAGAGTCGTGCCAGTGATAGTAGGTGCACGTGGAATGATAAAAATGGAACAAAACAACACATTGAAAGAATCCCTGGAGACCCCAGCTTAAGAGATATACAAAAATTGCCTTGTTAAGTACAGCCCACACACTAAGGAGAACTTTGTCTATCTAATGCTAGGGATGTTAGGGGAGATAGAAAAAACATGAAATGGAGCTATAACAACACACCACGACTTGCCTTAGGTCTTCTAGCAGACTTGGTAGGTAGTGCGACCATAGCAGAAATCGAAATATGATGAAAAATGACAACATAATAATAATACCTGAAGTAAACAGGCCGAATACTAATTGTCAAAACCGAAAATAAAAAACTTACCTACTAACTGATTTGGCTTGTCCAGCGGACTGTAGCATAGCAACCATATAATTTGAAAAACTATACATACGATGTATGAAACGAGTTCTGTTTTTTAAGCCTTTAAAATAAAAAAAAACAACCAAAGAAAGTTAACACGAAAATAAATAAAAATACACGAAATTTGAAGAACCAGACCTATTTCCAAAAAAAATACAAAAGATTTGCTCTTATTAAGGCCCCAGAAAAAGTAACCGGATACCCCATTCTAGTAAATCAGGGATAAAGTTCTACTCCTGCTCAAAATACGAGGAAGGAGAGTGAACAGAGTAATAAGCGAACGTATCTATTTCTATTAAAAAAAAAAAAAGTAAGCGTGAATAAAATTTCAAATTGTAGATTAATGGTTGGGTCTCTGTGTTGGCCAACAAAGTTTTTCTTATCAGAATCTATTTTGCATATTTATAAATCTACCATTCGTTTGTACATTAAATACTGTTGCCATATATGGTCGGGTGGTCTTGCAATTCATCTCGAGGTTCTCGACAAAATCCAAAGAAGGATCTGCAATGTAATCGGTCCTGACTTGGCATTTCGGCTTTCATCACTTTCTCACCGACGTAAAATAAATATTTTCATAGCAACTGCTCTGATAAATGTTTTCCCTGGTGCCCCGGCCACATGAATTTAAGCGTGCTAATAGCTTGGCATCTAGATCTCACACTTTTACCCTTGAAATAGTTAAATGCAAACATCACTTCTACTCCAACAGTATCTTTTCTCGCACTTTTCGCTTATGGAACCATTTTCCGTTTACTTACTTCCCTGATAGCTACAATTTCCAAAAACTTAGATGCAACATTAATTGCCATCTTCTATCTTCTCGGACCCCGTTCATCTTTTTACCCTTTCCTCAATACCCTTTGTACCCAGTCTTTTCTCTCACTGTAACCCCTTGCCCACTAGTGGTGGTCCTGCCTTGAATGGCGTGAAATGATTATTTAATAAAAATTAATAGAAGTATAAACTAAGAGTATTGGGAACTCGACTGCATGGATTTCTGTTGGGAACGACTGATACATAACTGACTATTCAGTTCATAAATACATAATTGCTGCTTAAAGAAGCTCTTCTCCTGCCTTCATTGCCGATTTCGGGTTTTTAAACTTCATATCGGCTCCGGCAGTAACCCCGACTTTCGGTTCAGAAGTACCAAGCCGGCTCCTTCTTTTTTTGCTACTCGTCTCGATTTAATTTATTTTTTTCTTTTTAGCAGAATTCATACTTTTTATGTCAACTCTAACTAATTGGAAGAATTAATTTTCCCACCCTCCTCTATTTAATAACAAATCCGAGTTGCGCCTATTTTTTTGGATCTTTAATCGCGGCTACTTTTTCTGGTATGTTCATCCATTTTTGTTCTTCACTAAATTTGCCTCTATACTTTGAATTGCTAACACTAGTTATATTTTCTTACCTCTATATATTAATATAGCTTTTAAACGAAATTTTACTATTTATCTGGTCTATAATTAAAGTGAAACTTAATATCAGTGGAAGTGGATTGGGCATGTGCTCCGGAAAGATTCACAGTCAATCACAAGAACAGCACTGCACTGGACCCCAGATGGCAAAAGAAAGAGGGGAAGACCAAGAACGACATGGAGAAGTACGGTGAAGAATGAGATTAAAGCTATGCAGTACTCTTGGGGTTCATTGACTAGTCTGGCCCAAGATAAGCAGAGGTGGAGAAGCTTTGTTGCTGCCCTACACACCATTGGGTGTAACGGATGATGATGATGAATATCAGTTGATCTGTCTCATATCAAAGGAAAATGAGAGAACGAGTGGAAGCTAAAGTAACCTAGTCACTGGCAATTCATTTTATTTCTTATACTCTAAGGGGGAGAAATGATTTAAAAATAAAACTGTCGACGAGCGTATTTCCGGATTTTTTAAAAACCATCATAGACAATCGCTTCTACCTCCCATTAGTATGGAACAGGCTTACCTCCCTAAGAGTAAAACACTACGCCTCCTTGGTCTCACACTTTCAGCGGACCTCAAGTGGAATGACTATGTCGAATCCATTGCTAAATCCGTTACTATGAAAGTCGGTTCTCTGTGCAGGGTCCGGAAGTTTTTCCCGTCTGAATCTATCCTGTACATTTATAAATCTACCATCCGCCCGTGTATTGAATACTGATGCCACATCTGGTCGGGTGCCCCTGCTATTCTCCTCGGGGTTCTTGACAAAATACAACGGAGAATCTGTAATGTGATCGATACCGACTTGGTAGCCCGGTTGCAGTCACTCTCTCACTGGTGTGACGTGTCTTCCCTGTGCCTCTACCATAAATACTTTCACGGCTTCTGCTCCGATGAACTTAGATCACTGGTGTCCCCTAGGTATGAATTTGCACGATATACTAGATTAGCTACTAGGTCTCACCCTTTTACTGTGAAACAGATGTAACCGCAAAGATGTGAGTAATATCGGAATGTTTATAGTGTTGACCTGGGAATAAATACTGAATGGTGACTGCCAATTTCACATCTCAAGCGACTTTTAGCACTGACACTTTCGATTTAGTGTTGGATTTTGTGTCCACACTGTCCACATCTGTTGATGAATTCATTCGATTTATCTCCCGCTAACTAGCGGGATGATATTTCTGCGAAACTTTAAGTCGGAAGATTATCTATCTATCTATCTATCTATCTATCTATCTATCTATCTATCTATCTATTATGGGATCTTGCCCATAGGACACATGAACTTTTCAAGCTATATATAAGTAGCAGTTCTGCTTTATAGAATAGAGTGGCAGAGAGAGAGAGAGAGAGAGAGAGAGAGAGAGAGAGAGAGAGCAGAATCTATTCCAGCAGACTAATAGTCGCGGTAATAATTACTCATTGGTATATGTTTGTACTACTGTCTTTGTAATATGTTTATTTAACACTATTCCTTCTTTGTGTCTTTATTTCTGGCTCCAACAGAGCCACAACAGCTTAGTGACGAGGTCACAACAACTTGGTGACGAGGTCACAAGAATATATATATAATTGAACTTAATGAACCAGACGAACCTATGTAGATTTCTCCTACATCGGATCATCAGGAAAAGTATAACTACATATAATCACACACACACACACACACACACACACACACACACACACACACACACACACATTTATCTATCTATCTATCTATATATATATATATATATAGAGAGAGAGAGAGAGATAGAGAGAGATATCCGAGTATAGGTTGGTATGGATGGAATAAAATTCTGATAAAAAACACTATTTTTAAAAGAGTGCTCCATACAGAGTAGAGCAGATTATATTATATTCAAAATTTATAAGTATGTTATAAAATCACTACAAAGTAGCTATTTTGTTTCAACACTTCTTGTGTTTTGTCAATTAATGGTTTTGATATATATATATATATATATATATATATATATATACATATACACTGTTAAATATAAGAGACAATGAATGTCTATTATGTTTAATCATGAGCCGTTCTAAACGTCGTATTTTGACTTTAATTTCAGTTGAAAATAAAGACAAAAATTCTCCAACATTTGGATAATTTTTTATTAATTTGCTTCTAAGCTTTCGGCTCACATGAACCATCTTCAGAGAGGTTATTTAGACTGTAATACAATAACATCCATCATCACCGACGATTTTATTTTGTGTTGACATAAAACTGTCATAAAATGTCATATATATGTTAGTCTGTTCATTATCTATCTATATTAGTATATATGCCTGTTCATCTATCTATCTATCTATCTATCTATCTATCTATCTATCTATCTATCTATCTATCTATCCACCTCAGTCTCTTCATATCTATCTATCTATCTATCTATCTATCTATCTATCTATCTATCTATCTATCTCAGTCTGTTCATCTCTATCTATCTATCTATCTATCTATCTATCTATCTATCTATCTATCTATCTATCTATCTATCTCAGTCTGTTCATATCTATCTATCTATCTATCTATCTATCTATCTATCTATCTATCTATCTATCTATGAGTGTGTTTGTGTGCTTATTTTAGAGAGAGAGAGAGAGAGCGGCATACAAAGAGAGTGAGTGATGATTGAGGACAAATTAAAGGGTTTGATAGTCGCGTATTTAGCACCGGCTTTCAAATCCAGTTTAAAGCCCTGACTTGTAATTGTGACTTTAAAGGCATGCAGGCGGTTGATCTTCTCTTCATCTCCTAAGATTGAAGCCACACAGTATTTCTATACCAGTTTCCCCACATGTGGTTTTCGCCTGAACCTAAGCTACTTAACAAAGTTATCTCACGCGTTGATCATACATTACGACAAACCGTAATATAAATTTTAATGCATGCTAAGCTCCTGGTATTAAACAACCATTAAAATGTCATATTCAGTTACTCGATTAGATATGTTTTTCCCCCGTCGTTGACTGATTACATGGCCCCTTATATTTATATATATGTTTATATACGCCATTTAATCGTCGAGCGGATTTGAAATTCCAGCTGAGAAATTAAATCTCTTCATAGGAAAAACCATAAATCTATCTTTTCTTCCTACTGTCTGCAGCGGTTTAAATAACAGCTGACTGGGCTCTCTTGCACTTCATTAGCAACTAACCTAAAAAATGGAAAACTTTAATTTCAAAACTGTGAAGAAAGCAAACGGAAACAAACCACTGTAACATATTTTCAAAGAATATCAGAGAGAATGCCTAGTTTATAGCTATTGAAGTTTTTTTTTTAATCGTATCACCCCGAGCAAGGTGGTAACGCCACTGATGTGCAGGGGGCTACGTAAAAGTGAAAAGATTGGAAAAGAGAAAACCGGAAATCACATCCTAAACAGGGAACAAGGGATGAGCCACTTAACCTGTTCAGTAGACGTGGGTGGAGTGTAAACCGGGCGATAATTTAGGCTGTCTACTCCAATTGAAAAAAAGAAAAAAAAAGAAAAAGGATTGAAAAGATTGGAAAAGAGAAAGCCGGAAACCACATCCTAAACAGGGAACAAGGGATGATCCTCTTCACCTGTTCAATAGACGTGGGTGGAGTGTGAACCGGGCGATGGGTAAAAAGAAGATGTGGAAAGACATGATCGTATACGCCCTGAAAATACATGGTACTTTGAGAGAGAGAGAGAGAGAGAGAGAGAGAGAGAGAGAGAGAGAGAGAGAGAGAGAGACTGACAGCCAAAGAGTGAGGGAGTGCCAGGTATTTGATGATATTTGAGGTATAGATGATTTGAAGGATTTGAACCGGCGACCACTATCAACATAGGGGAAGCCACTAATTGATCTGATGCGACATTACGATACTTTTCAGTGCAGATATGGTTATTTGCATGAATCGAAAATTGTGTTATACAGGCTTGATTTGACTTCGTTTAGACTGTTGGTCATTCGTGGTTGAAAGGTCTAAGACTCCCCAGATCAATTGGTGGCTTTCCCTATGTTGATAGGGATCGCAGGTTCCAATCCTGCCGAATGACACACATTTTACTAACAAAATTTATGGTACATTATCAGGCCGGTAGAAATATAAATATATATATATATACTGTTTGATTATAAATAGAATATCTATTTAAATACGATTGTAGAATCACTTCTACATGCACGTACATACCTACATACATATCGCCATGCACACACGTTCACACGCATATACCCACACATTCTTACGTAAGGACCGCACGTGAAACTTACTTTTTTCCCGCGTTTATTAAGAAATATATAAACTGATTCCCACACGTGTCTAGCCAGTTGGAAGATGGTTTTTAGGAGCGTTTAGACCGAATACCTTTCGTCTCTTCCAACTCATACATACTGCTAATTGCATTCAGCAATTAGCCACATAAAATGTTTCTTTCTATTCTATAAGAACATTTCAATACATGTAATATTATATTCACTACTATTCAGTACAAATATATTATTTCCTTTTCAGGAACTTTTCTAACATGAATATTGAGACAATATCTTTAATATCTAAGAGAGAACTCTTTTCACGACATCTTACATTCACGAATTATTCAACCTTATTAACACAATGTTGTTATATTCGTTACATTGTGCTTTGAGTTATTTTATTTATAATTGTGGTGGTTTGGACAACCAACGTTTTCTTCACTGTTGAAATTACTACCCCGACGGTCAGTCTACCATAAATTGGTACCCAAGTTGTCCAGTCCACTACACGAGTATCGATCAAAAATAATGTTCAAAATGTCGGTTGTTTATAACCATTTCTGTAACATTGCATTATTCGTTTTGTTTCAATTCATTTGCACAAGGGTGTAGGTGCATTGTTTTCTTCTGTCCCTTTAGCTTATAATCTGTCCTGTGAGAATGACATTTTGCAAACACAAAAATACAATGTTTGACAATATTTCAACAGACATTTTGTCTTCTTCGAGTTATCTTTAAAAAAAGGTATAACAAAAATATAAAAATGAAAAATCATTGTAGAAACGTCGCTTGTCTTGAGAAAAACAATTGTATTAGTAAGCAACGCGACAAAACAAATGTTGTGCATTCGGCGTGAATGAACTTTTTAAAACCATTTTACCCCAAGCAAGGCGAAACCGCTACCCAGACGAGATAAAACGGGACAAAAATAAAAACTCGGGAAAATGGGAATCTCGACCTGGATCATAACAAAAGACAATGCCAGGGACAGGCTAGGAATCACATTCATTTCCATTAACTAGGTACACAAAATGGAACTACCTCCACCAGGAGAGGGTTTCAAAGGAATCCACCCTGATGTGACAAGTAGATCTAAAATAGAAAATTAAGGTTAGCCCCGTTCACGCGAACCAGGCTCGCCACATTTACCCACCTTTCGCTAAAACCTGTCGAGTTCAACCGTTTCCAATCAGATTTAATCTTAATTTTGAGCTGATGCTTAAAATATCGGATCAGATCCTGATGTGAAAGCCGGTCAGCTTCCTCCAGTTGCGGCGTCCATATCACCATTCGAGCCGTGGCTAGCAACGACAGGAACACCATTCGCTTCACTTCCGAAAACGGGGGCGACACATTGTCACAGGCGTATGCACGATCAATAAGCACGAGCTCACGCGGCGCGATACGAGCAGTCAACTCACCGACACGGTCCCATAGAGGGCGAACCCGAGAACAATGGTAGAAGGCATGCGCAGACGTCTCCTTTAGACCAAGGTCACAGCGTTCACAATCTGGCAAATCTGCCAGGCCTCATATGAAGGCCGCGTCAACGAGAGACAACCGATTCTGTGCCAATCGCCAGGTAAGTGAAAACTTAGAGTTGTTGAGATAATCGGCACCTGGCGCCCAAGACCAATAAGAGCGATACTCCTCCTCCGACATTCTGATCACTTCGCGTAGTGTATCCTTCGCGACATCCGCCACTAATCCCTGATAAAAGACTTTTCTAGGCCAAGAAAGGTCACTGGACCGAGGAATAGCCCTCAAGACCGCCAGGTATTCGAGGAGAAAACTCGATCGTCCCCAAGGCTTACGGCACCGCCTCGAGACCGGAGGAGTGATAGTAAGGCTAGGGAACATGTCCCTCACTATCCCCGTTACAAACGAGTCTTCCAATAACGCACGTCTGAGAAAAACCACCAATTGAAGCATTCCCAGACCCCCATGAGACGGACGTTGGTAACAGACACGTTTGTCGACGAGATGTTTGCGTCCTTTCCACAGAAGGGAAAATAGCAAATGCTCGATCACCTTCTCACGCCGTTCACAGTGGAAGTACAGAAGCCGGTAAAGGATAATGGGAAAGACGTAAGTAACACACGCCTCAGCCAAACCCTTTAAGGACAAATTCCTTCGACGCCAAATTTCGGTCTATGCGCCGACCTTTGCCTGTACTTAAGACCAATTTTTTTTCCAACTGGAGGTCGGGCCCAAACCACACTCCAAGAATGTGGTCAGGACCGTCCGTCCAGTCGAAGGGCCCCGGTTGGGTAGCACCCTTCCAGGCATCTAACCACAAGCCGGAAGACTTGTCGCGGTTAATCTTGGCCCGTCACCTGTTCGTACCGTTCAAGCGCCTTCTGTACCACCTCAATGTCACTCCGGAAGGACACGAAAGTAGTGATGTCATCGGCGTACGCGGAAACCCTGGCTCGAGCTCCACCAGGGACAGCGATTCCACGTAGGTCCGGACTGCACGTCCTGTCCCAAAGCCGGCGAAGGAGGTGTTCTAACGCCAAAGCATAAAGTAAGGACGACAGTAGACAGCCCTGTCGGACCGACCTAAACAGCGCAAAAGCGCTCGACAACTTTCCGTTCACCTATACCACAGTCGTCGGGGATTGATACAGGAGACTAATCCAGCGGCAGAATCCGGCGGCCTGCAGGACAGCCGCAAGGTAGCTATGGTAAAACCTATCAAGCCTTGGACTGATCTAAATTGATCAGCGCGGCTTCATCGTCGTCTTTTACACCCTCTAGGATCGTGCGGATCAAATGCAGGTTGCTCTGAATTGTTCGTCCCCGCACAGCACAAGTCTGTTCAGGTCCCAACAGAGACTCGGCAACTAGTTGCAAACGATTCGTCAGGATCTTGGCCAAAATCTTTAACTCTGTGTTTAGCAAAGTTATGGGCCTGTAACCATCTAGTTCCCTCCCAACATTTTTGCCTTTTCTCAACAGCGTGACCACACCCCTGGTGAACCAGTTGGGGATGGATCCCTGCCGGAATCAGTTGTTGAACACGACGGTCAAGATCGGGACAAGAATGTGTGACAGCCTCAAGAACAATTTAAAGGGCAAACCATCCAAACCTGGCGACTTGCCACTGCCGACCTTCTTCAAAGCCGTGTAGACTTTGTCCTCTTTAATCTCTCCCTTGCATTTTTCATACAATAAATATTGAGAAGTTCTTGAGAAGTTCTTGGGAAGTTCTTGGGAAGTTCATAGGAATTCTTTAGAGTTCTATTGGAGTTCAGTAGAACTACGAGGCAGTTGATATTAGTCGGCAGTTAGCCGATTACGAAGGAGTCAGCTTTCAGTGGAAGATTACCAAGTTCCTAACATTTTGGGTGCTTTAAAACAATTAGCAATCCGACATAGCACGATTATAACCTTCAGTGCAAAAACTACTCAATAGCACAACTGCAGGAAAATATTCTGTCCAGTCAGTCATGTCTCTTTCGAGACACGATCGTTCAAGTGTGTATCACGTATGGCAATTAACTGACTGATATGAAGAAAGGGACGGAAGCGTTCCATGATTTATACTGATTGATTCATTGCCCTTATTTGCGAATCAACTGGTGGGAAATTTCAAGATGAACACGATGGGGGATCATCTTTCTCATGCTTCAGTTTCACGTGGAACGAATATATCGGATGTAGAGCTGCATTTCCTGCTAGAAAGGTTTTGATCTCTGTCGGGTCAGAAAGTTTTTTCTAGTCAGAATCCATTTTTCTCGTTTGTTTATGCATTTAATATTGTTGCCATATCTGGGCGGGTGTTCCTGCTATTCATCTCGAGGTTCTCAACAAAATCAAAAGAATGATATGCAAGTTAATCGGTCCTGACTTAGTATCTCGACTTCAGTCACTTTCTCACCGACGTGATGTGGCTTTCCTTTGTCTTTTCTGCAAATAGTTTCATGGCAACTGTTCTGTTTTTTGTTTTTTTTTTACCCTGATGCCTCAACGATATGAATTTAAGCTTTCTACTAGACTGGCACCTAAATCTCAGTCTTTTACATCTGAAATAGTTAAATGTAACCTCTACTTCTACTTGAATTGCTTCTTTTCTCGCACTTTTGTCGTGTAGTAGTTTTCGCACTGAAGGTTATAATTGTGCTAATATCGGTTGCTAATCGACTTAACGCACCCGAAATGTTAGGAACTTGGTAATCTTCCGCTGAAAGCTGACACCTTAGTATTCGGCTAACTGCCGACTAATATCAACTGCCTAGAACTCCAGTAGAACTCAAAAGAACTCCTAAAAAAAGACCTTGTGTTACATCTCTCTCAAGTGGGGGAGAAGAGTAAATATCTCCTATGAACTTCATCCGTTAACTTAATGTTAACTCTTATTAATATAAGAGGGAGAGTCCATTATCTGAGGTGGTTTTTCCCCATAACTTTCCTCCTCATGAACTTCTTTTCCGTTTACTTGCTTACCTGATAGCTACAATCTCCAAATATTTAAATGCAACGTCAATTGCCATAATCTATCTTCTTGAACCCAGTTCATCTTTTTATCCTCTCCTCAATACCTGCTGTACCCAGTCTTTTTTCACACTGTAGCCCCCTGCTCATTAGTAGCGGTCCAGCCTTGCTGGGGTAAAATGATTTTTTAAAATCCATTCACGCATTCACATTTGTTTTGTCACGTTGATTACCAATACAATAGTTTTTCTCAAGACAAGCGACGTTTCTACAATGATTTTTCATTTTTATATTTTTGTTACACTTGTACTTTTTTAAAAGGTAACTCGAAGAAGACAAACATTCTGTCGAAATATTGTTTAACCCAATATTTTTGTGCTTGCAAAATGTCATTCCCACAGAACTGATTGAAGGCAAAAGAGACAGAAGAAAACAATGCATATTCTACACACCTGTGCAAATGAATTGAAACAAAACGAATCATGTCTTCCTAGGATCTTTCACACTTTCCCAGATCGCATACGCGTCGTCTTTGGCGTTGTCTTTCAGTTCCGATCGCAGTTTTCTTTACATTTTGGACTGATGGATTCAGTTTGTTTCTTCGCCTCGATGTTAAGACTGGCGGTTGAAAGGCTGACACCACAATATTCGCATTCTTTCTGTAAGGCTTGCCAATGTGTTCGTGCAGCGTTACAATTTTCGTACGCTTCCTTGGAGTAACGTCCATTGTAGACAATGGCCGTTTTTCAACTAATCGACAGTCGAGACAATTGTGTTTTGGCATGATAAAAATTTATGCAATCACGGATGACACAATATTGTTCAAGGCCAAACAAATTTCATCATACACCCCAAAAATATTACTGCCCACCACTGCAAATGAACCTAATCTAAGAAAAAAGTAAAAATCGGTTACACCCTGTAACTCCAGTGGGTCTAAAACTGACCATATGGTGAAAGAAAAGAAAACTAAAGCAGTTTTTTTAATTAATTTGTTCTGGGGTGTACTTAGTGAGCATGATTAAATGGATGTCGAAGCATGGTTTAGGAAAGACTAGCAGTATAGCCCGGCGTTACTCGGGTGTAATGAAAGTTTTAAAACTAATCCATGGTCCTGGAGCTCAGACACTTTGGACGTTGGCACGAAAGACGAAAAAGCAATAGTTGTTTCCAGTTAAAGCGAAACCGTAGACTGAAAGAAAAATGAATGGCTGTAAGTCAAAGTTTGATTTCCTGGTATCGATATCAAATAAGTTTTTTTCGTCGAGAACTGCAACCTTGAAACTTCTGAATATCGTTTCTTATGTCTTTGTCTATGAGTGTATCAAATTTGATTAAAATCGGACCACTCCTTCTATAATCTGATTTTTTCGATTATCGATTTTCGATATTCATCGGGGTTACCTCGACACAAAACCTAGCCAAAAACACTCGCAGACGCTTATAGTACAACTGTGGAAATTTTCAAGAAAATCGGTTCAGCCGTTTCGGAGTCTATAGGTAACGGATGCACACACACAGACAAAGTTCCATTTATAAATAAGTTTAGATAGATTAAAAAAAAAAAAAGACGAAATTTATTAAGAGCTGCAAAAGACGAGGAATTCTGGAGAGTCTTTGTCACATTGAATAAACCAGAATTTGTTGAAATATTTCCAGAATTCACTTTACAAATATTTTACCATTTTGCAGCTTTTTTTTTTTTAAAGATATCAAAAAGCTTCTCGTAATAAAATGTGAAAGTTATTCAAGAATCTAGAAACATTTGCTTGGTAGCAGAAATGTTTGCGTTTTAAGAATAAAAAGTTCAAGAGTTTAATATAAAATTGGTTTTAATTTTTGAAAGTCAGTTCTGAGTTTGAAACGAAGATCAATCTAGGTTCATTGGAAAAAAGAAGTTAAGTGGCGTCGGGCCTGTTCAGGGCCTAAATGAGTGACCACTTGGGAATACCTAGTACTGACAGATTGAATGTGCAGGTGGTGTAATGGATTCCGGCTTGGAATTGCTAATCGGAGAGCCGAGTTCCAATTCTGCGCAAATACCTTTGGGAAAGATATGAACATCTTTTCTTCCACCACCCGTTATGAATGAATTAAGACTTGTATCACTAAGTTATTATTAACTTAAAAAAAAATTACAATTTAAAAATATTTTCTGGATTTAAATAACCTGAAAAATGTTAATAAGCCGTAGAAAACGCATCAGTCAATCAAAACATTTTCTCTTTAAATAAAATTATTTAAAAAAATTTCTCTTTGGCAGAAGAAGATGAGAAAAATGGTTTGGTAATATTGGTCACTGAGTGAATTACACAGAAACTCAGACATTATCACAAAACTGAGACACGGAGAAATATCTAGTCACGTGTTTATCTGCACGGTGATCCTACAGTTACACCCGATCATGGGACTGATGATAATGATGATGATGATGATTATGAAAGATAAATTTACTTCAGGCGTTCGTGTGTGTGTGTGTGTGTGTGTGTGTGTGTGTGTGTGTGTGTGTGTGTGTGAGAGAGAGAGAGAGTGTAGTAGATTTTGATATAAACTAGGTACCTCCAGTCATTTTTCACTATACCTAAATCTAAATTGAAATTTTAAAAATAAATAAGTTATCTTCAAGCTTTAAAATTAGCCTTAATTCAAAGCCAAGGAATTAAATTTAGTAATTCCAGTAAGCAAAATACCCTGGTGTATTTTAAACCTAAATTATATTGATCGGAATCAAAAATTTTCTAAATTTAAAAAAAAGGTTTTAAAATTTCAAATTTTCCGCCAGTTTTCATCGATTGTAAACAGAAGCCAATTCTCGGTTTTAGAAAATCTTACAAAAATAAAATACACCTCGCTGACATTATTTTCTTCAAATTAACGAATTTAAACTTACTTTAAACAGTAAGTACAAAAGACGTTACTAGCGTATATTTATTTATTTATTTATATATGCAATAAATAAATAAATGAAAATTTAGCGTTAGTTTTCCTTTCTTTTGTTTTTATTGTGCATTTAATTTCGAGAGAAAAAAAAATTGAGGGCGCTGGGAACTTTTGCACACATCTTATCATCTAAAATTTAAGTTTGAATGAATCATCTCTTCGTAGGAGGGGCGGGGGAGCAAACAAAGCAAAATAACAATTACTCTTGAGTCTTGATTGTGATTAAAAAAAAAAAAAAAAGAAATCCCCGTAACTGCGACAAATTTGATGATTAATATGTGTGTGTTTGTGTTTTTTGTTTGTTTGTTTTTCTTTTTTTTTTTTTTTTTTTTTTTAAAAAAGTCAATATTAAAAAAAAATGTACTCTTACCGATATTTAAAAAACTCTCAACGAAAAAATTTGTTCTTGCGTTGTTTCCTATTTAACTCCGGTTACGAAAATAGAGAGAAAGATATTATTTGATCCAAGTCGAAAAAAAGTAAAAAAAAAAAATATCTACGCCATTACGACGTAACTTTATCAGAAAAAAGGAAAAAAAAAAATTTTTAAAAACCCCGTTGCGTTTGTATATAATACGTTGCTAGGGGCAACCGGTACATAGCCAAGGGAGATAATCTAGTTTTTAAAAAAATTAAAAATTAAATGAATAATTTAAATTTTATCGCAAAAAATAGATTCACAAAATAATAATAATAATAAAAAAGAAAACAACAACAACAAAAACTAAACTAATCATCTGGAAAGCAAGAACTTTCATATTTAATATTTATTCAATTTTTAGCTTCATCATCACACGGCTTGAGTTGCTCCTTTATTCTAAGTGGGTCAGTCAGTTAGTTAAGTGCCATACGTGATACACGCACGGGCGATCATGTCTCGAAAGAGACATGACTGACTGGGCAAAAGATTATCCCGCAGTAGGTTGCCATTGCTTTACTGCGGTAGACTGGTTGCCGACCAAGGCAATAGAACCCAATCTGTCCTGTTATTTAACCCATAACTGGAAGGAAGAGACGGATTAATACCTTTCCCAAGGGTATTTGCGCGTAAGTGAATACAATGGATTCAACTGGAATATCGAACTCGGCTCCTCGGCTTCTCGTTCCGAGCCGATATCCACTGTACCACAACGCACATCTAAGTGGGTAGTGCTCTAGAAATCAGTACTCGAGATCTTGGGTTCGAAATACAGAGTACGACAGGAACACCTCCCAGAAACACCTGTCACATAAATGGTAAGGCATTGCTGGCAATGGTATCTTCATCTAGCTAATGCTTTACCATTATGTGGGAGATAGTATTTATGGGCTGCATGTGTGGGAGATATTTCTGCCGCACCCTCTGTTTATATTCTATAATTTGACACACACACACACGCGTACGCGCACACAAGCGTACGCGCACACAAGCGTACGCGCATATATGCGTGCACGCACGCACACACACAAACTGTCACACATATGCCATACTATATTTAATTAAATTTGTCCCAAGCAAGGCAATAAAGCCACTATGACACAAGGAGTTACTGGGTGTGGAAGAATTAGGAACTAAAATATTACTAAAGAGTGAGAACAAAAGAAGAGTAATCAGAATATTAGACAGCGATTAACATTACAGATTAAAGTTGGCTGGAAAGCATGGAGCCGGAAGGGAGTTCCACAGGCAAGAAGTGCGAGAAATAAATTGTTAGCGTAGAACTTGCGGCTTTATCTAGCAAGTCCAATTGTAAATTAATAAGATTTTGACGCCAGTCGAGTACTGCACTTACTCATACGAACTCGTGTGCATAAACACAAACAAACATACATGAACGCACACATATATACGCACATTCACTCGCACGCACGCACACACACACACACACACACACACACACACACACACACAAATGCACTGACACATACTTGTCACATACACACTGACACGTGCACACATATTCTCGAATACGCATACACCTACACACACAAATACTCAAAGACACACACATTCACACAGAAACTTACACAGACACACGTATATGAATATACTCACATACGCAACCACAAATGATTTCCATCCCCATAGTTTTATTAATTAAATCCCGTAAATTATAAATATCTACTTTCTTTTTTCAGAAATTCAGCGGTCATAGCTCTACAAATCGTCCTCTCCTTTGTAGCTCTCTGCACCCCCCCTCATCTTTGCTAAGGCTCTACCCTCCTTTCCGCCGTCCATTCACGCAAGCCTGTCAGGTAGAAATGTTTACCCGGCTCACCTATCGTAGTGAGTTGTGACACAAGGTCGGTTTTTAAAGTGGGGAATATGAGCGCCCGGCTCAGTAGGCATATATTACCCACCAAGTCACCGCTGACGAGGTAACCTTGTCAGGTAAGTAGCGCACTGCCTTTTCCTATTCTCAATATACCCAGTGAGAGTTAAGATTTCCAAGCCCTCTTTTCTCATGTGTCAAAGATATTTCGGCTGTCCTTTTTCTGATTCTGATTGTAGGAGTTCTTTTTGTTTCCATTTTGTTTCCAATGACTTCCTCATTGCTTACTCACTCTGTTTATAGCATTCTCAGTATCCTTCTGTAGAATAATATTTTTCAAATGATTTTTGTTGCCTCTAGTTTTCTCCTCATCCGTATGGTGAGGGTGCTCTGCATTCACTCCCATATGAGGATAGATAGCAATCCAACACTCTTTTCTTTGAAACTATCGCCCGGTTCACACTCCACCCACGTCTATTGAACAGGTGAAGAGGATCATCCCTTGTTTCCTGTTTAGGATGCGGTTTCCGGTTTTCTCTTTTCCAATCTTCTCACTTTTTTTTCAATTGGAGTAGGTAGACTAAACTATCGCCCGGTTCACACTCCACCCACGTCTATTGAACAGGTGAGGAGGATCATCCCTTGTTTCCTGTTTAGGATGCGGTTTCCGGTTTTCTCTTTTCCAATCTTTTCACTCCTATGTAGCCCCTTGCACATCAGTGGCGTTACCGCCTTGCTCGGGGCGATATGGTTAAAAAAAAACAAACATCTTAGCTGAACTAAATATCCAATATTTAAATTATTAAACTAGAATGACCCGTGAAAATTCAACGATTTCGTAAGTGAATTTTCTGATGAATCTTAATTCTTAAGTTAATGATTGAATAATCTCATGGCGAGTTCTTCGACAATAAAATATCTCTAGAAATTTCCCTATCGCATCGTTAAATATTTGAATTTAACAATTTTAGAATATTGCGACAATAATCATAATTAGAAATGCTGGTCGTTTTTCTAAAAAGTGAGTAGAAATGAAAAGATTGACAATTTTTATTATTCTGCTGAAATAGCCGTTAAACTTTCTTTCTTTCCTTCTAGTCAAATCCCTGTCTCACGAACATTTCGCTTAAAAAATAATTTTAAAATAATTAAGCAGCCAATATTATTTTATTTAATTTATGGTAATTGAATTGTTAGCGATTGCTTATTCGGTCTCTGTCATTCAATATTGCGCCTTTGAAAAATGACGACTTTATCGCTGATGCAATCGCTTTTTTTGGTCATTTTACTGCGGTCAAAGTGAAATATCTGTTCTAGGACTTATAAACTACATTTCATATCTACGCTGTGTCTCTTAGAAGAACTATAATCTGCTTGAGCGTGCATCGGACGTTTAGAGAGAAAGCAGACGCTGCGTTGTGCTCCAGCTGAATTTTAAATTTCGAAAATAGTTTTGGTACATTTTGATTTCTGATAAAACCGCTGCGTTTTTTTTTTTTTTTTTTTTTTTTTCCTAAAACCAATAAAACAGTTTACCTTCAAATTGGTTTGATTTTTGGATTCGAAGAATTTTGTCAACAACCAGGTGAGAATTGAAAGGAACATCAAGGTCGCTCCCATATGAAGTAAAAGTCTTTGGTTGTTGTGCTTAATCTATTCTGAACAGTTGCCATAAACATTGCTTCGAAAACTGTACCAAATTATTTTTTGAAAACTATTCAGAGAAGTATTTCTCATGTTTTTCCAATTTATGTAGTTTTATTTTCTGATTACTTTATTACGCAGCATTATAATGTTAATAATAAAAATGCTTATTTCGTTTTCATTGATAATTTATATACATGTTATTGGTCATCATTTTGCATACAAAGAATTTAATTTGTGTAAATTCATTTTTTGTGTGTTAAGAAAGTTTTCGTATGTTTTTAGATTCGGCTTGTGTCGTCTGACTTCAATGCATGCGTATATAACTTACTGTTACCTTCAAAATTTGTTGGAACTATTTTTTGAGGGGAGGCATTCTTTTTTGTTTTTACAAAAAAAAACCCCCAAAAAACAAACAAAAAACCCAACTCCTATATACTTCTAACGAAACATAATTGTGTCTCTGTCTGCGGAGAGATCGTAACTGAAAATATTATTAGGATCTTCCCAGTCTTGGAGAAACAGATACCCGCAGGAATACCTGCCTCGTTGCAGTAAAGAAGCGGTGGGGAATCGGTAGTAATACTGATGCCAGCGGTTGCAGGGTGGAGCTATTTTTGGACCTGGTACGGGTGCACGGCTCTCGTCCCTCCCACACTAAACTGATGATCTCGCGTCGCATTCTGCCAGCGTGGGATTACAATTAAGTAGTGAATTCAATCCTCATTGGGTACTCCATACTTTCGGCCTTGTGCCACATCTAATCTACTCTTAGAGAATCACCTTGGGCATTTCGACGTGGTACAACAGTTTGTAAACTTGCCTTGGTAGAACAATTACGACTGAATGGTGAGTTTGATCCTCACTGGGTACCCCATAATTTTGGCCTTGTACCACATCTAAGCTATAATTCTCTTCTTTGCAATGACTTGTTGCCACTTATCAGGCAGATCTTCCATACCTTTTGAATACAATTCCACAGGTCTCGATGTGAAAAGGTTTTCGACAAACACTTGAATGTAGACACCTCCACAGATTCGTGGTACCTAAGGTTTATCTTAGTCCCAGCCTATTCACCTCAAAGCTCTGGTGTGTATATCCCGGGATTCAGCGAAATGTTTTGTTATCATATACTGAAAACATTTTTCCGAGACCATTAATTCCTCGAGTCGCCCCGGAAATAGTAAACGGTTACTACCAATAGCAAAACGCATTCCCAACTTACTCGTAATAAAATGATGACCAACCTCATTATAAAAAGAAATAAAAATAGAGAAAGAACATAGTTCGACACTGAAAGGCCTTAAAACGAGACACATAATGACTCTGGTATATACAGGAGCGTATAAAAGCAGCAGTCTAAAGAAAAAAAAGTCGCCAGTAGCGACGACTAATCGCAGTCGGCGTTTGCCTCTGCTACTATTGACACTGTCAGCTCTCTGCCATCGGGTGGAGAGCGCTCTCTGCTTTCGGGCAGAGACCACTAACCCAGTCGTGGTTCCGCCGAAGGGTAGAATCACGACTGGGGAAGGATAGACAGATATTTTTGGCCTGGCTATATGGCCGGGAAGACCCCACATTAAAAAAGACCTTGTGTCACATCTCGCCTTACGTGGGAAGGTGGGTAAATACCGTAGTGACGAAGGAGTTTGAATTTGATATTGTCGTGAGGGCAGCATCAAATTCTGATGCTGTCCCCACGACCTGAATGATGCTGACGCCTACAAATGCCTATTTTAGGGCAATAAAGTTGAGTATCTTGCTCCTGCTTGATTCCTCCGACCACTACCCCTCCTACAATAACTGTCCTTTTAAGGACAAAACAACTGTCCTTTTCGGGACAACGAATAAGATATTTCTCGCGCTACTACAGCTGTACTTTTCAGGACAAGAAAGTTGAGTCTTACCGCGATATGCACCAGCTCGATGCATCGACTTCCAACGTAGAGTCCAGCTCGACCCAGCAGCCACCTCTAGCGTAACAACCTTACTTCTACTCTGGGCTGGTCAAAAGCGTGTATCATGTCTGGCACTTAACTGATCTTGGGTTGATGAATGGGGTTGTTGTAAGGTAGGGTGAAAGGAGGAAGCAAAAAACGAATATTATGAGAATATGTAGGATAGATATTTTTTAGAAAAGAAATTCTTGTAGGATAGATATTTTTTAGATAGGATTAAGAATATGTAGGATAGATATTGGTTGAACCTATACGTGAAGAGGTTAATGTTGTATCGGTCAGGGAAGCATCCCATCGGGAGCTTGTTCCGCAAAGTAACAGTTCCGATGATGAAGATGTCTGAATGGAACGTCTTTCTTACCAAACGTATATGAAAAGTATGAGAATGATTTGCTACTGTGAATATGACATGGCGGATCTTAGCTGTGAAGGAATCAACTGATACAAACAAGGGATGTAACTCGTCCGAACATCTGCCATAATAGTTGCGATAGATTAATGAGAGGCTAACAATACTTCATCCTTTGAAAAGGGATTACAGAATGGAAAATAGTTTTTTTTAATAAATGTACAATAGAAACTAAGCAATGAGCCCTTGACTTGGACATTTCCCATAAGTCAAATAACAAAATAGGAGTTCCATATTGAGTAATTCTTCTTTATAGCAGTGGTCGGCAATTTTTTGCTAACTATGTGCAGACTTAAGTTTTAAAATCATTTAGTGTGCCAACAGCATACGTATTTTGATACAAGTTAAAGTCAATATACCTGTCTGCAATATATTTCATATAGTAATATTATATATAATAATATCTTCATTCATTTTCTTTTCATTCATCATCCATTACACCCAATGGTGTGTAGGGCAGCAACAAATATTCTCCACCTCTGCCTATCTTGGGCCAGACTAGTCAATGAACCCCAAGAGCATGGCTTTCATCTCATTCTCCATGTCGTTCTTGGTCATCCCTTCTTTCTTTTGCCATCTGGGGTCCAATGCAGTGCTGTTCTTGTGATTATGGATCTTTCCGGAGCACATGCCCAATCCATCTCCACCGCCTTCTTGTAATGATGGTGTCCCTGTTCTCTTGCTGGCATCTCTTCAACAGGTCTTCATTGGAGATCTTCTCTGGCCAAAATATTCTCAGTATTCGTCGGAGGCATATGGTGTGAAAGGATCGAAGTTTGACGAGATCCGCCTTAGTCATTCTCCAATAATATGTAAACCACATTAATAGAAATAAACAGTTTTTAACATATTTTTTAATTAATAGACGTTGCATTTAAATTTTTAAAGATTGTAGCTATCAGAGAAACAAGTAAACGGGAGAAAGTTTCTCAGGCGGGAAGTGCGTGTAAAGAAACTGTTGGAGTAGAAGTGACGGTTACATTTAACTATTTTAACGACAAAAGGGTAAGACCTAGATGCCAATCTGGTAGCACGCTTAAATTCACGTGTACGGGACACCAGGAAAAAAAAAGATCATCAGAGCAGATGAAATGGAAATATTTGTAGACAAGACAGAGGGAAGCCACATCTAAAGCGCTGAGAAAGTGACTAAAGTTAAGATGCCGAGTCAAGACAGATTACAGTGAAGATCTTTCTTTTGATTCTCTCGAGAACCTCGAGGTGCGTAGCAGGATTTCACGGCTTTTGCTCCGATTAACTTAGATCACTGGTGCCCCCTAGGTACAAATTTGTTGGGACGCCCACGCCTATTCGGCTATAATGAACTATTCCATTACTATGTAAAGTAATGGTGGCATCTACGTAGGAGAGTGTGATTATTATTTTAGTTAAAAAATTTGTTGTAATTTTAGTTTATTTTTGGGTTCATTCCCCTCCCATCATTTCATTTTTCATTAAATTTTTTATAATATTGTACATGAAATATCTTGTACATTTATTTTATATTGTATATAAATACATTTTTATTGTCATGGGTTAATTTGCCCCACTTTTTAGGTGTCCCTTGTAAGTTTCTGGCATTGTGGTGTACGAAGGATTGGGAGTAGATGGATGGGTTCTTTTGGTGACTCTGCAAATTGTAACGAGTGAATGGGTCGTGATAGTGTTTAGCTAGGTATAGGATAGTTAAGCGAGAACCAACCTCTCCCCCTCCCCTTTTAGGCCTTGTGCCATAATTTTTTGTATTTTATGCAAAAAATAAATAGAGTGTGCCGAGCAGCCGATCGACAAGTCAGTCGTAGACTTCCGGTGACGACCCGGAAGTACCCGTTGCTCAATACTACGTCTTATGACGGTTGAGACGATTAACCTTTATTCTTGTATTGGATACTAATAACCTTTGTAAATACTATTTTCACGGAATACAACAATTACCCTATTCCTGTTGTTGAGTTATTTATTCTTACTCACGACATAACAGAATTTACACGAGATACTAGATTAGCAACTAGGTCCCACCCTTTTACAGTGAAGCAGATAAGATGTAACCGTAATTTCTACTCCAACAGCTTCTTTTCTCGCGCTTCCCGCTTGTAGAATTCCCTTCCACATGCCTGCTTTCCCGACAGCTACAATCTCCAGGAGTTTAAATGTAAGGTCAATAGACACCTCCTATCACACTAACTTGCATCTATTCTCCCAACACTCACACCATCTACCCAACCCTCATTTTCGGTATCCTTACCCGTCTATCACCCTCCTTCTGACATTTCCTATATCTAACCATCCTTTCTCACCACTTTCCCCTCTATGTAAACCTCTGCGCAATAGTGGTAGTGAAATGCCTTGCTCGGGGTGAAACGATTATAAAAACAAGAAAAAGAAAAAAGGATCATCAGTCATTTTTTTTTTTTTTTTTAATCATTTCACCCCGAGCAAGGCAGAAACGCCACTGATGTGCAGGGGGTTACATAAATGTAGAAAGATTAATTAGAAAAGAGTGAGGAGTACAAGCTAGTTAGAAAGGAACAATAGAAAGCTGAGAAAGCAGGTGCAATGACAGATACATGGGCGGAGAGAACGTGAAGATTATACAGGGGAGGGGAGAGAGCTAGAGCCCAGTGGTTAGTAGGTGAGTATTAACTTTGCTTTTAAATTTCTGGAGGTCATAGCCGTCAGGAAAGCAAGAATACGGGAGTGAGTTCCACAGGCGGGAAGTGCGAGAGAGGAAGCTGCAGGAGTAGAATTGTCGTCTGCGTTTGGCTAACCTGACTGTGAATGGGTGGGACCCAGTTGCCAGTCTGGTTGCACGGGTAAACACCTGTTGAGGAGGCATCAGTGACTTAAGCTCATCCGAGCAGAAGCCATGAAAGTATTTATAGAAGAGACAGAGGGAGGCCACATTTCGATGGGGAAGTGGCTGCAGACGAGTCGCCAGATCAGTACCTATCACATTACAGACTCTCCTTTGGAGCTTGTCAAGAACACTGAGGAGAACGGCAGGGGCACCTGACCATAAATGGCAGCAGTACTCCATGCACGGACGGATGGTTGACTTGTATATATGCAGGATGGATTCAGGTGGAAAAAACATCCTGGATCGACATAGTGACCCAATCTTCTTAGCAGTAGATTTTGCTATGGATTCAATATAGTGGTTCCATTTGAGGTCTGAGGACAGGGTAAGTCCGAGGAGGCGTAGTGTATTACTCTCCGGGAGAATCATCTGGTCCATGCTTATGGGAGGCAGAAGAGGTTGCCTGTAATGGTTGACAGACAACAGCTTGGTCTTAGAGGAATTGAAGTTGACAAGCCACTTCTTGCCCCAGTTCACCACAGAGTGTAGATCCCGCTCAAGGTCAGCAGCGAGATTATGTCTGTCCGCCACGACAGGTTTCTTACTGGAGCGGGAGTATGGCAACAGTATTCAATTGTTTAAGAATTAAGAAGGCTGAAGATAACAATTGATATTAATCTTGATTTATTATATTTTTTATGCTTTATCAAGATATTAATCTTCTTTAATCATGTCAGTGTATAGAAGGGTATATAATGTGGGAAGCAGTAATACAGAACCAGTAATCCTTCTCTTAACCACTTCCTGGCAGCCCCTATAACCTGTCACTCTTTCTCATAACTTTCCTCCTATGTAACCCCCCTGCACAACAGTGGTAGTAAACTGCCTTGCTTGGGGCGATATGATTATAAAAAAAAATATTAGTTTTTTTTAATCATGTATTTTTTTTTTTTAGCCATTATTTGGAAGTATCTAATTTTAAGACGTTTTTCTTTATACTAGACGTGCATTGTATTTTTAGCACAACTTGTAAACACGTATTTTACTTTAGTTTTTTCCGTATATATTATCGTTTAATCAAAATTGAATGATTTAAAAACATATATTTCAAGACTAATATTTTCATAATACATGCTGATTTCTATAAATTGAACTGGCGTGTGTTGATTCGCAAAATCTTATTATTTGTTTGTTAGTTGCAAATTGTTGATTGAAAACAAGTGGTCTGTTTTCAAAGAGATAACGAATTGAGTGCAAGAAAAGAGAAAAATAGTGACTATAATGTGGTTTTTAGCGGATATAACTTGCAGAACGGGATGGTTCTAACAGAATTATCACACGCCCGGATCTATGACACGAATCTACTCGCTTTGACACATCTCAATTTTCATCAAGTACTTTCATAAGTTTGGATTGGTCGTTTTGTTTTTATGGCAAATCAACCTCGGCGGGTCATTTATTGCCAACTAAACTTTATTTATTTATTGCTGGTAATACCTTTTTCTTTCAACAATTTATTGTTGTTGTTTATATAAGTTTTTGTGTCTAGTAATACATTTTTCTTTTCGAGTATCAAAATTCATTGGGATTTTGTTTTTAAGGGCAGATTCCCCAAGTTCTACCCTTGTTATTTAACCCATAACTGGAGGGAAGGGACGGATTAATACCTTTCCCAAGGGTACCAATGCTTAAGTGAATGCAGGGTATTCAACTGGAATACGAACTCGAGCCGATATCCACTGCACCACAACGCACATCCGTCACTATACACTTACAGCACCTGGTATTCCCAAGCGGTCACCCATCTAAGTACTGACCGTTGCTTAACTTCGGTGATCGAGCGAGAACCGGTGTATTCAAGGTGATAGGCCGTAAGCCACTTTCATAAATATTTATATGTGCGTTGTGGTGCAATGGATATCAACTCGGAATGAGAAATCGAAGAGTCGAGTTCGAATTCCAGTCGAATTCGTTTCATTCACTTACGCACAAAGACCCTAGAGAAAGGTATTAATCCATCTCTTTTCCCTCCAGCTATGGGTTGAACAGCAAGACAGATTAAGTTATATAGCCTTGGCTGACAACCGGTCTACCGTAGAAAGAAATGGCAAACTACTGCGGGAAAATTTGCTGTCTAGTCAGTCATGGATAGAAAGAGACATGATCACCCAAGCGTGTATCGTGTATGGCGATTGACTAAGTGAGTATTCATATAAAATACAAATCTTATTGTACAATGATGGATCATATGCAATATAAGGCGACAATCCGACTAGAAACATTGAAAATAATTACAATTTAGAAACATGTCATAATAGAATAGATCATTGTATCTAAACTTATTTATAACTGGAACTTTGTGTGTGTGTGTGTGTGTGTGTGTGTGTGTGTGTGTGTGTGTGTGTCTGTGTGTGTGTGTGTGCGTCTCCGTTACCTATAGACTCCGAAACGGCTGAACCGATTTTCTTGAAAATTTACACAGTTGTACTATAAGCGTCTGCGAGTGTTCTTAGCAAGGTTTTCTGTCGAGGTACCCCCGATAAATATCGAAAATCGATAATCGAAAAAATCGAGTTATAGAAGGAGTGGTCCGATTTTAATCAAATTTGATACACTCATAGATAAAGACATAAGAAACGATATTCAGAAGTTTCAAAGTTGCAAAAAGCGAGATGTTTGTGTGTGTTTCTATTTATCTGCCTGTATGTATTTTTTTTTCAGCCCTTTTATTTTAGTTTTTGCTTCGGGTTTGGCTCTAAGTAGGTATAATTGTAGTTCTTAGTCTCAGCCATGATACCATTTACTCAGAGGACTTATTTAGCCTTCAAAATTCAGTTTACGACGAAAAAAACTTATTTGATATCGATACCAGGAAATCAAAATTTGACTTACATCCATTCATTTTTCTTTCAGTCTACGGTTTCGGTTTAACTGGAGAAAAAACTATTGCTTTTTAGTCTTTCGTGCCAACGTCAAAAGAGTCTGAGCTTCAGGACCATGGGTTAGTTTAAAAGCTTTCATTATACCCGAGCAACGCCGGGCTATACTGCTAGTCTTAAATAAAGCGGCAGTGTTTTGCGCTAATTTCAAACATCAATTTAAGATTTTTCTTGTTAAAAAGTCGAATAATTTAACACAGTCAACATTATGATGATTTACTAAGCATAGCTTAGATGTGGCACAAGGCTGAAAGTATGGGACACACAGTGTGGATCGAACTCACTACTCAATTGTAATGATTCTAGTGAGCCAAGCTTGCTAGCCATTAGACCACCACGATGTGCCCAACAATCAGCATTATGGATGAAAAATGGTGAATTTTATAGTTTTTTTTTAAATATTTAGCATGAGTAAGACAAATCCATAGATTTAGACCAAAAAAAAAAGAAAAAAAAAAGAAAAAAAAGAACAAACAAACAAAAAAACAGAATGACGTCGAAATCTGCTAAAGGTTTTCATCCCTTAATAATCACTTGTAATTAGTTTAATTTTTAGCGTATATCTTCTATGTTCCCTGTCTCTTCAGCGATCATGGCTTTCCACGTTTTCTCTATCCCTGGTGGCTCTGAACACGCCTTCTCCTGTTACACCATGCAACCCTCGTTCCGTCATCAACCTGATTGGATCCTTCAAATATGTTATCCATTGCTTTCCCCTGTTTTTTCCCCCTCTATCTGGCCTGTTAGTATCAGGTTCTCCAAGCTCTCATTCTTCATTGCATGTCCCAGGAACTTCAGCTGTCTCTTTCTGATGCTCAGTATGAATTTCCTTTTATTTTTCATCCTTACCAAAACGTCATCATTGTTCACATGCTCGATCCATGATATTCGCAGCATCCTTCTGTAGAACCACATTTCAGTTGCTTTAAGTTTTTCCTTCTTGTGGCTGCCGGAGTCGCTGGAAGGTGCAGGAATTAGCTGGGGTATGTAATTTAAAAAAAAGCATATGTTGATAAGAGTGTCAAAAAGTACTAATCAAGCTTGAACAACTGGGTGCTTCGGTGGAAGTACGCGCCGGTCCTACCCACTAGAATTTATTATCGGCAGACATAGCTTAACAGCATAAACTACGCAGATGATGTTTTGCTAACGGTTGATTCAGAATGAAAACTGAATGGATTATCAGATAAACTAATCGAGGAAGTGATATGCCAGTAAGTAAACGCCTGGCTATTTGTTTATAAGGTTAACTGATCCCTGTTGCAGACGCCTACTCAGGTACAGTTTTTGTTTCTTTAACACCTACAGAGCCAACTTTCCATTTTATACTGAGACTATTCTGAGCAAACCTTAGTTACAGTTTCTGGGAGAGAATGGATAATCTGTAGTAATCAACATAATAATAATAATAATCTCTCGCATTCCATAAAGTGCTAAATAAGTACTGGGGCATATGACCACTTGACGTTGAAACACCGAAGTTAAGCAATGTCGAGACTGGTCAGTAACGAGATGGGTAACAACTTGGGAATGCCATCTGTGGTAAGCTTGGATGTGCAGCTTGTGTAATGGGTAATGGCTCAGAGTGTCGAGTTCCAATTGCAGTTAGGCTCTTTAGGTATGAATTCACTTCTTCTTGTCCCAGCTATGGGTTAATTAGTAAAGCTTTTATCACGAAACCATTATTAATTTGTTTAAATTACAGTCTAAAAATATTTCTTCTTTAAATAACCTGAAAAGATTTTTATAAGCCGTAGAAGCCGTAAAAACAAAAAAAAAAAACTCAATTCAATATCTATCTATCTGATTTACTGTATCGTAACTGCTGAAATTATTTAGAATAATTTGTGAATAATTTTTCGTCATTAGAGATTAACTTTAAACAAATCAATTCCATTCATTATGCTTAACCCGAGAACACTGACCATGGGTATATAGTACCCAGCGCAAATGACGCCATTGCAATTACAATTTTCAGTACCTGATTTTCTTACCTAAATAATATGTTTTTCAGTTCCTAATTTTAATTCAAAGTTCAAAGCTTGAAGTGCCTGCATGTTAAATTTTTTTTTTTATAAGCGTTTCACCCTGAGCAAGGCATGTCACTGCCACTACTGCGCAGGGGGCTACGTAGAGTGGAGAAAGGCTGATTAAATATAGGACATGTCAGAGGCTGGGTGATAGGCGGGTAAGGATACTGAGAATGAGGGTTGGGTAGATGAGAGTGTTCTGAGAATAGTTGGGAGTTAGTGTGATAGGAGGTGTCTATTGACCCTACATTTAAACACCTGGAGATTGTAACTGTCGGGAAAGCAGACTTGTGGAAGGGAGTTCCACAGGCGGGAAGCGCGAGAAAAGAAGCTGTTGGAGTAGAATTTACGGTTACACCTTATTTGTTTAACTGTAAAAGGGTGGGACCTAGTTGCTAATCTAGTATCTCGTGTAAATTCGTGCTTAGGCGGCACCAGTGATCTAAGCTCATCGGAGCAGAAGCCATGAAAGTACTTGTAGAAGAGGCACAGGGAAGCCACATCACGCCGGTGAGAGAGCGGCTGCAGCCGGTCTGCCAAGTCAGTATCAATCACGTTACAGATCCTCCTTTGTATTTTGTCAAGAAGCCCAAGGAGAGCAGCAGGGGCACCCGACCAGATATGGCAGCAATATTCAATACACGGGCGGATGGTAGATTTGTATATGTGCAGAATAGATTCAGGTGGGAAAAATTTCCGGGCCCTGCACAGGGAGCCGACTTTCATAGCAGCAGATTTGGCAATGGATTCGATATAGTCATTCCATTTGAGGTCCACCGAGAGTGTAAGGCCAAGGAGGCGTAGTATTTTACTCTCTGGGAGGCTAGCCTGTCCCATGCTAATGGGAGGTAGATGCGATTGTCTATAGTGGTTAGTTGATAACAGCTTTGTTTTAGAGGCATTGAAATTTACTAACCATTTCCTACCCCAGGCCACTACGGATTGGAGGTCCCTTTCAAGTACGGCAGCGAGGTTCACTTTGTCGTCCAGACCTGGTTTCTGATCGATGCGAGAGTATATTTCAAATAAAGATTTATATTTAATATTTTTTTTGATATTTTCAAAATCGGGTATGATATACCCATAGTTAGTAGTGGTGTAACTGTAATTGATGGTTAGTGCTCCAGGGTTAAATATATTGTGATAAAACAGCTTTCTATTGTAACAGTATAAAATATCACGGTAACCATAACGTAATTCATTTTTAATTTCCAAGGGAAGTAATAATAACAAAATCAAATACAAGTTCTTTCCCTTAGATTAAGTTTGCTCAACACCACCTTGATTTACTAAGCGCCGTTTAGATCTGGCACAAGGCCACAGGTATGGACGACCTAATGAGGATCTCACTACTCAGTTGTAATAGATTCAACCATTACACCACATCTTGTTCGGTGGGGGGAGCCTTATTTGTTGACGTCACCATATGTAAAAAAAAACAAACTTTTCTTGACTCGGCTTGATTTTTTATTCGTCTTGTAAATATATTCGCTGAAATAATTTAGAAAAAAAAAAAAATACGTATGTTTGCGGTGTCACAAAATGCAAAGGAAATTATATTAAAAATGAACCAAAATTGGAATATATTCTAATTTCCAAAAGATAGTGTTTTATCAGATGCATGGATAAAGAAAGGGGAAACCAAGCAAAAATAGTAAAGTGAGTAATTTCTTTTATGTAATTTTCTTTTATATCATTTTTAAAAATCATTAAAACTTAATGATTAAATTAATTTCATGACTTTATAATACATTGAAAGAAAGTAATGAGATGACCTATGCCATTAAAAGATTTGTTGGATTCTGCAGATAAAATTAACATCATTTTTTAATAAAATTTTCCACAGAAATACTTCAAGGAAATTTTTATAATAATTTTTAATAAACAGAAGTTTGGAATTTTTTGTCTGTAAAAACTATTTCCATAAAACAGTCCACAAATACGCATGAGTAAACTTAAAGTTTGTTTATGATATTGCTTATGTGTTTAGTATTTCTGAATAGTTTTGAATTTTATTACTGAATTTTAGAACACCTACAAAACTTACTATTTTGTCAGTTTAATGAAATTTTTGAGAATAGACTGCATTATTTAAATGAAAATTTCCCTCCAATATATCTGTAACTTTCCCTCATGTTATTTTAGTTTTTTTGTTTTTGTTTTTACTATCTTAGATTTTGACAAGTGTTTTAAAATAGGATGTAATTCCTCTTTTAATTAATTTTTTTTTTAGGTCTGTGACCTGCCTTTTCGACCTGAAGACATAAAGTGAGAAATATTGACATTTGATAAGAAAACTGATATCACAATTACTGTTGGCCTTAAGAAACTAATTCTACATGTAGGTGAAATCCCTAAAATTTTACCAAACCGTCCCTCATTTATCTTCACTAGCCCCCTCAAGAGAGTCTTCAGAGTTCAGAAAAATTTGACTGAAGAATTCTGCTTTTAAAAGTTTGGGATCAAAGTATTAGTGATGACTTGGAATGTAAACAGCAGAGGAAATTTCACAGCAATGATGATATCGAGGGAAAATGAAATTTTCTCAATTGAAATTAATGGAGTAAAGTGAGTTACCAAAAGACTCTTCTTATATGTTCCATCATCAAACCTCCATTTTCAAAAATTCAGTCAATCTGTTATAAAAAGTTATAAAAATTTTCATTCCTCAATAATCAGTTGTGCTTAGTTTAATTTGTAGCATATCTAAACTTATTTATAAATGGAACTTTGTCTATGTGCGTATGTGTGTGTCTGTGTGTGTGTGTTTCCATTACCTATAGACTCTGAAACGGCTGAACCGATTTTCTTGAAAATTTACACAGTTGTACTATAAGGGTCTGCGAGTGTTCTTAGCTAGGTTTTGTGTCGAAAATCGATAATCAAAAACATCGGGTTATAGAAGGAGTGGTCTGATTTTAGTCAAATTTGATACACTCATAGACAAAAACATACGAAACAATATTCAGAAGTTTCAAGGTTGCAGTTCTTACAATAGTGCAGAAAATCAATAATATATATAAAAGACAAGATGTTTGTGTGTGTGTCTGTTTATCTGCCTGTATGTCCTTTATACAAATCCACAATTTTTATCTGATTCTAACCAAACTTCATACAAATATTCTTTAGGCTGAGTCTGAGATCCAGTACCATGGATTAGTTTTAAAGCTTTCATTACACCTGAGCAATGCCAGGTTATACTGCTAGTATAAATATAAATGAAAAAATTAATTTTAAGATTTTGCATTAGATGTGTTCTGTGATGATGTGGAAATTAATAGTATCGGGGAGTATGAGATTTCTGGTCACGTAAACTGGTACAAATACTTTGGAAATTCTTATTGGAAACATGAAAAAATATGGACATAAAAGATTTTCAAATCAAACTTCAAAGCAGAATTGTTGCATTACAATTGGTAATGTCTTTTCTGTTATTAGATATTTTTATGCAGTTAAATTCATATTTGAGAAGCAAAGAAATAATAGCCTGAACTAGTTTGATTATTCAGCAGAAATAATAGCATTTTCTTCATTGTTAATGCTGTATAACTGCTCCCTTAGAAGTCATAAGAGACTACAAAAATATAGTCATAAGATTAATCTTAGCAATCTATATTAATCCTATAGCAACATGATAACAATTTTCTTATGTATATCTAAACTTATTTTATAAATGGAACTTTGTCTCTGTGTGTGTGTGTGTATGTGTGTGTCCGTTACCTATAGACTCCAAAACGACCGAACTGATATTCTTGAAAATTTACACAATTGTACTATAAGCATCTGCGAGTGTTCTTAGCTAGGTTTTGTGTCAAGGTACCCCCGATAAATATTAACAATCGATAATTGAAAAAATTAGGTTATAGAAGGAGTGGTTCGATTTTAGTCAAATTTGATACACTCATAGACAAAGACATAAGAAACAATTTTCAAAAGTTTCAAGGTTGCAGTTCTTACAATAGTGCAGAAAATCGATAATATATATATATATATATAAAAGG
>JBBBDQ010000744.1:3082500-3130000 GCA_037127315.1 Ascarosepion bandense | reverse complement strand
GATATCACGTAACAGTCCAATATGATTTTGAGTCTTTTCTTTATCTTTGATGAGATTGTTGAGTATTTGATGCCATATAAGACAGAAAACATGTAACAGTCCAATACTCTTTTCTTTGTTCCTAACAAACTTTTCCTATCTCTCAATACTCTGCTTAGCTTTTGAAATGCATCATTTGTCATGCCAATGTGCCTTCGGAACTCAGTGTTTCACTTTCCATCCTTTGTTAGAACACTTCTCAGGTATTTACATTTTTTTACCTGGTTGATTTCAGTATCCTGACCTCTTATTGTCATTTTGGGCTTCTCATTTTGCTGCATTTATTTTTCTTGTAGTTTATAACACTTTTCTCATAGAGAGTTAAATTATTAAAGGAATCAGGTGAATTCGACTAAAAATCCCAGTACAAAAATTCTTAAAGGAATCAGGTAAAATTTGTCTAAAAATCCCAGTACAAAAATTCTTAAAGGAATCAGGTAAAATTTGTCTAAAAATCCAAATACAAAAATTCTTAAAGGAATCAGGTAAAATTTGTCTAAAAATCCAAAGACAAAATTTTTTAAAGGAATCAGGTAAAATTCGTCTAAAAATCCAAATACAAAAATTCTTAAAGGAATCAGGTAAAATTTGTCTAAGAATCCAAAGACAAAAATTTTTTAAAGGAATCAGGTAAAATTCGTCTAAAAATCCAAGTACAAAAATTCTTAAAGGAATCAGGTAAAATTTGTCTAAGAATCCAAAGACAAATTTTTTTAAAGGAATTAGGTAAAATTCGTCTAAAAATCCAAATATAAAAATTCTTAAAGGAATCAAGTAAAATTTGTCTAAAAACCCAAGTACCAAAATTCTTAAAGGAATTAGGTAAAATTCGTCTAAAAATCCAAATACAAAAATTCTTAAAGGAATCAAGTAAAATTTGTCTAAAAACCCAAGTACCAAAATTCTTAAAGGAATTAGGTAAAATTCGTCTAAAAATCCAAGTACAAAAAATAAATACAGAAATCAGGTAAAAATCAACTTTACAAACTCGTTAAATAACTAGTCTAAGACATAAACAAAAGAAAAAATATTACCTCAGATAATTCAATAAAAAAAAAACAGCATGACATGAAAATTACTACATGGATAAAGATTTATTACAGAAACTAGTATATTTAATATAAAAGAGCATTTTAAATCGCTGAAGTGATCGGTGTCTGGCAGAAGTGATGAGCAATTTCGCTAATGTGATTTAACAATCAGAAAGAAAAAAAATCACATCTTCTAAGGGAAGTAACTTTAATTTAAATTTTTCTCTATTATTTCCCTTAACGTCATTATGTCCACGGCCAGACTTCATCTTTCCTCCGAATTCTCATAATCTTCACTTGCCATCACCTTCACTTTCATTTATATCACACAGTTCATTAATCATGACTATTTGAAGAGTAGTGGCAATTGTGGAACTCTGAAAGTAAGGGGTCACTTAGTATACTCATTTAGTAAAGTGTGCGGGGTTTTTAAACCTCTTGAAAAGAGTGCTAGACTGCTACGTGATGCCAGTTCTTCAATACGGCAGTGAATGCTGGACAATATCATCGAAAATGAGGACAAAACTGGAAGCGGCCAAAATGTGGTTCTACAGAAGGATGCTACGGATATCGTGGACTGAGCATACAAGCAACGACGAGGTGTTAGAAAGAATGGCAACAAAAAGGAAATTGATGCTGAGCATCAGGAAGAGACAACTGAAGTTCCTGGGACATGCAATGAGGAAGGAGAGCCTGGAGAACCTGATACTGACTGGACAGATAGAAGGAAGGAGAGACAGAGGAAGGCAGCGGATAACATATTTGCAGGGCCTGATCAGGTGGATGACGGAACGGGGGTTGCCAGGAGCAACAGGAGCAAACATACTAAGAGCCACAAGGGATAGGGAGACGTGGAGAGCCATGATCGCCTACGTCCTGAAGGGACAGGGCACATAGAAGAAGAAGAATTTTAGTGACCAGTTAAGTTGTCTTCTGTGGAAAATAAGGGTAAAGGGTCATTGACGTGACACTGCAAGAGAAACAGGACAATACCAAACTTGAGTGGAAAAAGGAAAGGCTTTATAACAGAAAGAGGAAGAAAGTAAGGAAGATACAAAACTGGGTTTAAGAAAATGGTTGCAAAAAAAACAGTGGTTTTTGCGAAAAACTTAACTGGAATCAGTATTGTTCATTCTATGAACAGGTCTTCTTTTCAGTTGTGACGTCAAAATAGATTCATCTTCAATTTGAAAAGGGATCCCGTTTTCTGATGCTTGCTGCAACTGCTGGGCCATCCTCGAACCTATGTTGTCTTCTTGGCCGCTCCATTTTCGTACACCATGTGGCTGCTGGTTGAGTTTCACGGAGCTAGAATTAGTCCGTGTTGACTTTTTAAAGTCGTAGTAAGAAAGCGGAAAAAACTTGGCTGCTATCAGCCCAAGCCAGGGGCCGGTAATCACGACCCCTACAAAGGGAGACAATTCATTTGTCTATAAAATATTTCTAATATTAGAAGCCGAGAATATTTTTAGGAGGAGGGTGGAAAGCTCAAGCAGCGTAGTACAGTATTAAACTACAGTAATGACACTATTATCGTATACTCAACTTAGGAATGATTTTGAGTGTAAGTACGTTACTTCACTAAATGAGAATGAATGAAAGAGATGAATCTCCAATAACAGTTGCAGAATATTCGGTATCTAACTTCAACATTTTTGCATAAACTCCTGCTTCTTCCTTGTCGCTGTTTGTTGCAGAAGTACGTTTTTCAATACAGCGTCGGTTTATAGTTATAGTGTCGTGTGTGTGTTTGTGCTATTTTTTGTAAAAAGATGTTTGGAAATATAAGTGTGTTTATCCGTAAGGAATGGACTATGAGCGAGACAAAAAGACGTTATGGTTCGCTTGATCGTTCATTTAAAAAAGAATCATTTCAGCATTCAGTGCTGACCATTATAAACAGGGAAAGAAGAGTTCAAAATTGTTATTCTACCAACCCATTTTCTTTGGGTCTTTTACCAACTGCTGACATTGCTAAAAAAAGAAAAAAAAAAAAAAAAAGGAAAGGGAATAGACGAAATCTTATCAAAATCAGAAACTGAACAGTTTCATAAATTTTTGAAATTTATAAAAGTGGGGCGGGGCAGCGGAGGGGCCAACCAAAATTCTGGAGGGGCTTTGGACCCTTCTGGCTCTACCTTGAATCGCCACTATTGAAGAGTAACCTTTTACATTGAGTGGCTCTCAAATCTTGTACTGGATGAGTTTTAGTATAAAAAATATGCAAGAGTCAGATTAGTTAAAGAATGAAGCATTGCGCTTACGTTTGTCTTAGACTCAAACCTCATGTCTCGCCTCGACAAACGCAACAGTAAAAACGCGAATACCCTTAGTATTAATCCATCTTAATCCATTTCTTCTCCCTCCAACTATGGGTTGAATAGAAAAACATATTGGGTTCAGTAGCATTAATTATCAGCCAGTCTGCCGCAGAAAAAAATGGTAAACTTCTTTTTCTATGTGTCCTGTCCTCCTGTCCTTTCAGGGCGTAGGCGATCATGGTTTTCCATGTCTCTCTATCCCCGGTGGCTCTTAGCACGCTTTCTCCTATTACATCACACAACCCTCGTTCTGTCATCCACCTGATCAGGTCATTCAAATATGTTATCCACTGCTTTCCCTTGTCTTTTCCCCCTCTATCTTGCCTGTTAGTATCAGGTTCTCCAAGCCCTCCTTCCTTATTGCATGTCCCAGGAACGTTAGCTGTTTCTTCCTGATGCTCAGTATTAATTTCCTTTTCGTTTCCATCATTTCCAGTACCTCATCATTGCTCGTGTGCCCAATCCATGATATTCGCAGCATCCTTCTGTAGAACCACATTTCAATTGCTTCAAGTTTTTCCTTTATCTTTGATGATATTGTCCAGCATTCACTGCCATATTGACACTGCTTTAGCATAAAATAATACGCAAGAGTCAGATTAGTTAAAGAATGAAGCATAGCTCTAATGTTTGTCTTAGACTCAAACCTCATTTCTTGCCTCGAAAAACTGACATCACATAGCAATTCGGTACTCTTTTCTTTGTTTCTAGCGAAATCTTCCTGTTTCATACTACTCGACTCAACTTCTGGAACGCGTCCTTCGCCATGCAAATTCACCTTCGGATCTCTGTGTCGCATTTTCCGTCTTCTGATAGAACAGTTCCCAGGTATTTAATTTTTTGTATCTGCTTCGGGGAAATCTGAAAATCTACCAAGTCAGTCACGGATCGAAAGAAGCATGATCGCCCAAAGCGTGTATCACGTATGGTATTTAAATGAATGATACAGAAGTCAGTCAGTCAGTTAAGTGCTATACGTGATACACGCTTTGGATCGCCCGGTTCACACTCCACCCACGTCTATTGAACAGGTGAAGAGGCTCATCCCTTGTTTTCTGCTTAGGATGTGGTTTCTGGTTGTCTCTTTTCCAATTTTTTCACTCCTTTTCATTTTTTTTTTCAATTGGAGTAGATAGACTAAGCTATTTCCCGGTTCACACTCCACCCATGCCTATTAAACAGGTCAAGAGGCTCACCCCTTGCTCCCTGCTTAGGATGTGGTTTCTGGTTTTCTCTTCTCCAATCTTATCACTCTTACGTAGCCCCTTGCACATCAGTGGCGTTACCGCTTTGCTCGGGGTGATATGATTAAAAAAAAAAAATGTCTCGAAAGAGTAGGTTGCCATTTTCTGCGGTAGACTGGTTGCCAAGCAAAGCTATCGAACACAATTTGTCCTATTATTTAAGCCATAATTGGAGAGAAGAGACGAATCAATACCTTTCCCAAGGGTATTTGTGCGCAAGTGAATTTCAACTGGAATTCGAACTCAACACTCCGATTTGTCGTTTCGAGTCGATATCCACTGCACCACAACGCACATCTCAGATAAGGAAAATTTCAAATAAATTTTCTTAGTTTCAGATTCTAAGGGAAGCAATGCAAGAAACATCGAACCGAAATTATTTCCCTTGGTACCTGCATACTCAACCTACTCAGGGAAAATCCTCAGTCCAGTCAGACATAAAGCGAAAGAGACATGATCGTGTGCATCACGTATGGCAGTTAACCGACTTAACTTCTCACTAAATTTCAATCGGCTACAAGAAAATAATACGTCAAACTGGTTTTAGTTTATTTTATTTCTATTTTTAATTTTAATTTTTTTTTATTCACCAAATAGCCATAAATTGAATATACCAAATTAAATAAAAAAATAAAAAATAAAAAAATAGAATTAAAAAAACAATGAATAACCTGTCCGTCAACATGGAGGTGAATTCTGGATAATATCATCAAAGATGAAGAAAAAAAGCAACTGAATTGTAGTTCTACAGAAGGATGCTGTGAATATCATTAATCGAGCATGTGAGCAATGATGAGGTTTTAGAAAGGATAGAAACGAAAAGGAAATTAATACTAACCGTCAGGAAGAGACAGCTAACGTTCCTGGGACATGTAATAAGGAAGGAAGACTTGGAGAATCTGATACTCACAGGCCAGATAGAGGGAAAAAAGACAGGGGAAAGCAGCGAATAACATATTTGAAGGGACTGAGCAGGTGGATGGCAGAGCGGGGTTTGGGTGGGGTAACAGGAGAAAGTGTGCTAAGAGCCACCAGGGAGAGGAAGACGTAGAAAGCCATGATCACCTACGTCCTGAAGAGACATGGCACATAGAAGAAGAAGAAGAACCTACGTAATATGCAATCGTAAAGTTAAAGAGACAGTATTTATTTTAACTTTAGCCTAATTTCTGTGGATGTAGGGGTAGCTGAACTGTTTATCAGCTCTAATAGTGTAAATAGGGAAATGTATTCAAATTATTGCTTTTCTTGTAGCGACAAAACTTAGGTCCAAGGTAAAGGAACTACAGTAGTCAGGTATGAATGAAAACAAGATTAAGGTTTCTAAATCTTCATATTAAATTGTTTCCGCCTGAAACAATCCTGCACATATATAAATCTACCATCCACCCGTGCATTGCATACTGCTGCTATATCTGGTCGGGTGCTCCTGCTATCCACCTAGGTGTTCTTGACAAAAATCCAACGGAGAATCTGTAATGTGATAGATCCCGACTTGGCAACTCAGATACAATCATTTACTCACCGGCACAATTTGGTTTCCCTGTGTCTATTCTGCAAATATTTTCATGGCTTCTGCACCGATGAACTTAGCTCATTGGTGTCCCCTATGTATAAATTTACACAAGCATCAAAATTAGCAAATAGATCCCACCCTTTTACGGTGAAACCAATAAATTGTAAACGCAAATTCTACTCCAGCAGCTTCTTTCCCCGCCCCACTATCCGTCTGTTCAAGTATATCAGGTATGTCATGCGTTGCTTTTCCCTTGTCTCTCTTTCCCTCTATCCGTCCCGTGAGCATCAGATTCTCCAAGCCCTCCCTCCGCATTGCATTCTCAAAAATTTCAGCTGTCTTTTCCTGATCTTAAGTATCAGTTTTTTTTAGTGTCCATCCTCTCAAAAACCTCATCGTTGCTCGTGTGCTCCATCCATGGCATCCCCAGTATCCTTCTGTAAAACCACATTTCGGTTGTTTCAAGTCTTTTCTTCATCTTGTGTGAAATTATCCAGCATTCGCTGCCATATTGAAGGGCAGACATCACGTAACAATATAAAAAACTGTGGATGTGTGGTGCAATAGATATTGGCTCGGAGCCGGGTTTGAATTCCAGTTGAATTCGTTTCATTCGTTTCAATCACTAATGCACAAACACCCTTGGGAGATTGTATTAATCCGTCGCTTCTCCCTTCAGCTATGGGTTGAATAGCTGGATAGATTGGGTTTTATAGACTTGCTTGGCGACCCGTCTACCGCAGAAAATAATGGCAACCTTAATGCAGAAAAAAATTAACAAGAAATACATAAATTATATAGATGTTGAATATGATGTGAAATTGTTTGTTTGAAAGTGTCTTCCATGGACTATATGTAAATTTCTGTTAGAGATTTTAACGTAAGTTGAAACGTCCATCGTTGTTGTAAGATTTATTAGTGTGATAAGAAATTTGTGGAAGGAACATTATTGCTAAAAAGAATTGTTCAAATTGAACAAATGTATCGCATATGACATTTATCTGACTGAATCAGGGAGGTATTTCATTTCAGAAAATATAGGGACTTTTGACGTTCTTTGATCTAGGGTGTCATGTCTACCTGATGGAAGACATTACCACCTATTATGGACAGTGCAGTTGCTGACCTTGAGTGCCTAATGGTACTGACCACAGGCTTCTAGCTAGAATTGCCAGCAGTAATAGACAAGCAACACTGGTTGAAGTCACATTCAATGCAGGAGGTACCGCACACATATTCAGTGGTGAATTCAGTATTTTTTTTTTTTTATCGTATCACCCCGAGCAAGGCAGTAACGCCACTGATGTGCAGGGGACTACGTAATAGTGAAAAGATTGGAAAAGATAAAGCCGGAAACCACATCCTAAACAGGGAACAAGGGATGAGCCTCTTAACCTGTTCAATAGACATGGGTGGAGTGTGAACCGGGCGATAGATAGATCTATCTACTCCAATTGAAAAAAAAACAAAAAACAAAGTGAAAAGATCGGAAAAGAGAAAGCCGGAAACCACATCCTAAACAGGGAACAAGGGATGAGCCTCTTAACCTGTTCAATAGACAAGGGTTCCAATTTTAGTGGGGGGCTCATTTTCTCATACTACGTTATAGTAAATCGATCCTCCATTTTAGAACACTCGCGTTAGGGTCGCTTTGTTTTTGTTTTTGTTTTTGTTTTTTTTGTTTATTTAACTTATACGTAATACTGAGGCAGAAAAGCCACCAGGGTGAATCCTGTTAGTAATATGACAGATGGCAGAGGACTCGAAATGTGTAGCATGGTTAAAAAAAAAATGAAAGAATGCAGATCATTTATTTACTATAAAATATGTCCAGAATGATGCCCAGTACTGTAATATTTGTCTACAGTAGGCCTACTAGTATTGTTTTGAAGCTGGGGTCACACGCTATATGTAAAAAAATTAAAAAGAAATAGGTTTGAAATAAATAGATAAATAAATAAATAAATAAAAAATCAGGAGTAATAAATAAATAAATGAAAAATCAGGAGTTGCACGATACAAGAAGTAGGCTTTTGCATGAGTGTATACAGTACTTTAATTTTCGTCTTGATAATCTTGGGAAAGGCATAAATCTATATTAATTACCAAAATAGAATGGGATTTATAGAATAGAATTGCAGTCACTGAAAGAGAAAGATAAACCCGAATTCAAAGCATGGATGAAATTAAAGAAAAAAAAAGAAAAAAGAAAACTGCAGGGGAAATGACCATAAAATTCGTACAACAACCAATTCGAAAAAATCGGACACAAATTACAAATTATATGGTTAGGTCTTGAAGGCTATCACAAAGGAAGGTAAAGAAGTTGTTGTGTATTACCTATCTATTATACAATAATATTTCGAGATCAAAATCTCATCTTCAGAATGGTAGGAGAGCTTGTTTTCGGTCATCATTCGCTGCTACTGCTGTCGTTAATTGTAGTGTGTGTGTGTGTGTGTGTGTGTGTGTGTGTGTGTGTGTGTGTTAGAGCATGTACGTGCGTGTGTTTATGGCATATATATATGTGTGTGTGTGTGTGTGTGTGACACACACACATACATGCTCTAACACACTTGCAAACACACACACACACACACACACACACACACACACACACACACACACACACAAGGATGACCATTAGTTGAAATCAAGGAACTCGAAAACAAGCTCTCCTACCATTCTGAAGATGAGATTTTGATCTCGAAATATTAATGTATAATAAACGGGTAATGCCCAACAACTTCTTTACCTTCCTTTATTTTACTAAGCACATTGTGACAGCCTTCAAGACCTAACCATACACCTAATATACACAATGCTTCAAACAAATTGCGAAACTTATATATATATATATATATATATATATATTCTTCATTTGTAAATAAGTTATTACGCGACCTAGGTTTCTACCATTTGCAATAACTTATTTTTAGTTTTTTTAAATCCATGATTGTATCAATACCATAAAATACCTATTAGGCTCATACAATCATGGATGAAAACGTTATAATTTCTTGTAATTTTAAAAATTGCACGTTCAGAAATTTCCAGTTACATTGCGCGTAAAAAATTAAAAAATAAAATACCGTTTCATGAGCGTTCTTAAAAAAAAAAGCCAAAACCGGTAAAATCATTTATTGCCAATCGCCTGAAGACCCCACATGATAGAAACCTAGGTTGCGTAATAACTTGTTTACAAATGAAGAATATTCAAAAGTTCTACAATATAATTGTATTGAACATTTTTTAATGTGTACTGGTCTAATTTTACTATAACCAAAAACTAAGTAATTAAATAATTATATATATATATATATAGCAACTCAGTAACGGTGTTTCCTTCATTAATAATCGCATGTATCTCCTGTTGACATTTAGACTAATGTTCTCATATTTGTTGCTGTTATCATAACCTTTCAGCCGATGTGCTATTCTGCCTTCTTCCGCTAATTCACTTATTCTAGCACAATAACTAACGAATGAACGGCAGATTGTAGAGTTGATCTGTTGACTTAGAAAGTCAGCATTCTTACTTCTCACTGTTTTGTGCTCAAAACCTACCACCTAATCTGGTGTATTTGGCCCATGTATCTTATTCGTTAGAAAGACCTCAACGAACGCAATCTTCTTTGAGCACAAGAGCTCCGTGCTACTGAGTAAGTGGTTGTGCTTAAAACATTCTTGGTTAAAAACGATTTTCAACTCTGTCCTAGGCTTTAAAGCATTCAAGATATACAAATAGTTTGTTCCCATTATAAAACGTATGTGTTAAAACATATTTAAAAAACACTAAAGATAGAACTGAGAGAACCTCTTTATTTGTAATCGAGTGCTCTACCAGTTGAGCTACATCCTTGTGGGGCTTCTGTTGCAAGGTGAATTTGAATTAATTTCTCTGTTGGATTTCACATGGCACAAGGCCACTTCCCTAAGAAACTTCCTAACTAAATCCTTACAAACCACCATTATTTTTATAAGCGTTGAAAATTAATCATTACATAAGCAAATAGAAAGTGGAATGAAGTTGACAAAGCATCAATTTGCAACGATACAGTATATTTAAAAATATGAACAAGAAATACATAAATTACATAGATGTTGAATATGATGTGAAATTCTTTGTTTGAAATTGTCTTCCAGGGACTGTATGAAGATTTGTGTTAGAGCTTTTGACGTAAATTGAAATGTTCGCCGCTGTTGTAAGATTTATCAGTGTGATAAGAAATTGGTGTAAGGAATATTATTGCTAAAAAGAATTGTTCAAATCTGAGAGTTCATGAATAACGACCATTTTGTATTGTACAAAAGAATGAAATTGTATGAGGGGGTGAGTTGGACATCAGCATGATGTGAGCGTAAGAAATTCTGGTGTTAATTGTAATAATTTGTACATGTGTTATTTAAAGAAATAAGACATCTAATTGCGTCTTGCTGGTATGTAAGAGAATTACTTGATATTGAAGAACGCGACCTCTCGATAGCATAGTGCTATCGCGGGCAGCTGTGACTGTCACTATCTTGCTGCCAACTGCTGGGTGTAGCACGTGTCTGCTATATATACATCCCGAAAAAAGGGCGGAAAAGCAAGATTATCACGTGATTGTCGCGTGTGTATATGTACAATGAGTGAATGTAGCTGTGTGGAAATACACGTGATTCACATTCTCGCAACACAAATGCATTCATTATGAAACAATCTTTAACCTATTCGCTAATTATTGATTAAACTTGGCGAAAATTTATGAATCTAAACATAGTTTAGCACAAGTTAATAATAAAGAAGCTCCCTGTAATCATATATTGTTTATATAATTTCCTAATCATATTTTAAACGGGCTCTAGGTTAAAATACTAAAATTGCCGATATTTATTAAGCTGAGATTTGTTTGCCACAAGACCTAATATGTGAGTGTAAAATGTTGATGAGTGTTAGCTTGCCTTAAAAATCCATATTCGAACTTGTAACATTTTCACTCACCACACAGAGCTCTACGAACAAATCGTCCTGGGTATGACAATAAACTACATCCAGTAGTAAGGTCCCTGATCAGGAGATTCGGGTTTATAAGAAGCGTGGAAACACCTTTTAATTGCTGTTGTACCTAAGTCCGCGTTGATCCGGGTGATAATTACCTGATAGAATCTCATCTATGGGAAAATAATGAATCTCCAAGCAAAATTCAATTACATTTTTATATTAAAATGACAAATACAATTTTATAGGAAAAATGACATTCAATGCAATACTAAAAATATATATAAATACATTTCTATAGTAAAATTACCGAGAATATATTTTATGATCTACAAATTATTATATATCAAAATAAACATACCTTTACCTGAGAGTTTGAAATGATGTAGAAAATATTTGTAGCTGAAACCATAAAATTACGTACAACAATATTTAGATTTCACCATAGAGATTGAGATGCTGTTCAACAAAACTTACGAACACATGCCAAATTTCGCACAAGATAGTAAGGCTCGAACTCAATATCCGGGTCAGTGACAGTGGATTTGATAACCTTTAAACTTGAAATCGCTCAAGAAAAAAAAAAAAAAAAAAAAGGTGTGTGTAAAATTTTGCAGTTTTTTAATTGATTATTCAGTTTTAGACAATAAAAAAACTGCATTTCAAAAAATTCTGTTCAGGGGACACCCGGGATTGAACCAGGGACCTCTCGATCTGCAGTCGAATGCTCTACCACTGAGCTATATCCCCGACACACGTACTAATTTTACTTTACTGTCTTAGAATGCAAACTAATCATTAGCTCAATTATCAACACAGCTTGGTTAGAGGCTCTAAACAGATGTTCCGGATCATCGAGTAGATCGTTTCAAAACCGCGCCATTATCGAGAAGATCATTTATACAAAATAAATTAAAAAATTGAAATAAAATTACATTCAATGCTACATTAAAAAATGTATAATTACCTTTCTATAATAAAATTACCAACAATATATTTTATGATCTACTAAATAATATATATTATAAACATACCTTTACCTTGAGAAAATTAAGAAGAAAATATTTGTAGCTGAAAGCTTAAACTTACGTACAAATTATTTAGATTTCGACATAGCGATTGATATGCTGCTAAAAACAAACAAAAACCAAAAAACAAACATAAAAAACAGCCAACCATTTCCGAACACAAGCTATATTTTGCACAAGGTAAAACTTGAGCTCAATATGTGGGTCAATAGAAGGAATTATCATTTAACTTGAAATCGTCTGCGAAAGATGCGTCGAAAATTTACAGAGAAAAAAACAGTTTTTAATTGAATATTCAGTTTTAAGTTTAAAAAAAAAAACACATCTCAAGCTCAAAGCGATCGCTAAAAAAAAAAAAAATATCGACACGCGGGATTGAACCAGGGACCTCTGAAGCTGTAGTCGAATGTGATACCACTAAGCTATATCCCCGATATGCTGCAGGACGAATACTTCACTTTTTTTTATTGAAACTAATTATTAACTCGATAAATTGAAATATTGAAATAAAATAAAGTCTTACAACCAGCGTAAAATTTACTCTAACTCTTTAAAGTCAGAGAACAATTTAACTACAGCAAAGTCTGCCTGTATGGATGCGCGGGTAGAAAGGTTATCGGCGTGGAAAATATTTCAATTTCATATTCCGGCCTAAAATATTGTGGCCATTTTCGCTATAAGGACTCTATGGAAAGGCGTGAATCTTTTCACCCACCCACGTCTATTGAACAGGTGAAGAGGCTCATCCCTTGTTTCTTGTTTAGGATGCGGTTTCCGGTTTTCTCTTTTCCAATCTTCTCACTTTTTTTTTTCAATTGGAATAGATAGACTAAACTATCGCCCGGTTCACACTTTACCCACGTCTATTGAACAGGTGAAGAGGCTCATCCCTTGTTTCTTGTTTAGGATGCGGTTTCCGGTTTTCTCTTTTCCAATCTTCTCACTTTTTTTTTTTCAATTGGAATAGATAGACTAAACTATCGCCCGGTTCACACTCCACCCACGTCTATTGAACAGGTGAAGAGGCTCATCCCTTGTTTCCTGTTTAGGATGCGGTTTCCTGTTTTCTCTTTTCCAATCTTCTCACTCCTATGTAGCCCCCTGCACATCAGTGGCGTTACCGCCTTGCTCGGGGTGATATGATTAAAATATATATATATATATATATATATATATATATATATATATATATATATTAGTTAAAAAAAGCAGTGCGGACTAGGCTTTAGCCTTGTCTGATATCCAGTTTAGGAGAAAGAAAACTTTGAATTCAAAACCGCTAAAAAATCAACAGCAAAGTGTTATACTTTAATTCCTTAAAAGTAGGACCTCCACAAAATCAGTAAAAAAACCCCAAAAAAACCCCAAAAAAACAAAAAACAAAAAATAGCAGTGTATGAAGAATAAAAGTCCCAAACTTAATAAAAACGATCCTATTCTATCAAAATGTTTACGTTATTATAAAGAGAAAAAAAAACAAAGTATTTTTAATTACCAAAATCTCAAACGTGTTAGAAAGGATTAAATTTTTTTACAGGTCAAAAAGTTCAATTCTGTGTTTAAGAAATAGTTTTATTTAAATTTCATGCAATACATAGGTAATATTTGTGTAAATCAGATTAACGTAACATTAAATATGCTAATTTTCCAAAAATAATTTGTCACAAATGTATATTTTACTTTTGCAAGATTTTTAAAACCCAGAATTGACTTTTGTTTACAAATGTGTCGATCGCTCAAAAATGGCCAAAGAATTGAAAGATAAAAATAAATTGAAAAATGTTATATTCCAATCAATATGATTTCTATTTGAAATACACCAGAGTATTTTGCTTCCTGGAAATAGTAAATTTAATCATTTAGCTTTCAATTAAAATTAAAATAAAAGTTTCAAGAAAACTTTTTTATTTTTAAAAATTAAATCTAAAAGTTAGTTTTCGAAAATGAGTGGAGGTACCTACTTAAAAGCAATGTGAGTTCACTGATCAAGAAAGATAGAAAAGGAAGATGTGGAGTGTGATGGTCAGGAAGAGAGATGGTTTTGAAAAATTATACTATTGTCAGCAAGAAATATCTTGTTGATAAATAAAGCCAGAGACAGAGTAATTTAATGTCAGTCAGTTAAGTGCCATACGTGATACACGCTTGGGCGATCATGTCTCGAAAAAGACATGACTGACTGGGCAGAAGATTATCCCGCAGTAGGTTGCCATTGGTTTCTACGGTAGACTGGTTGCCGACCAAGTCTATAGAACCCAATCTGTCCTGTTATTTAACCCATAACTGGAAGGAATAGACGGATTAATACCTTTCCTAAGGGTATTTTGAGCGTAAGTGAATGCAGTGAATTCGGCTGGAATTCGAACTCGGCTCCCCGATTTCTCGTTCCGAGTCGATATCCAATGCACCACAACAATGTAAATTATCCAAAAGTTTCTGTATTTCAGGAAAAAAAAATATTAGAGGGACACACGGGTTTGGACCAGAAATATCTTGATCTGAATGATAACACCAACCTACTGAACCCGGCCATTTATGGCTTTCATATATATCATCGCCATGTTAATCAATTTGGACATGTCACACGATTGCTGAATCTCTTTTCCCGTCGGCTAAGGTTTAGCTTCGAACAAACCACACAATTCTCGAAAGAGTGTAATTCGAAGTGTACGGTGGGAACTTTTGCACACACCTAAAAATAAATTAATGATATCAATTATCAATATTACTTTTCCAAAAGCAACGTTTCTAAGAAGATAGTCTCAGTGGTAGTACCTACCACTGAATCCTCCGACCGGAGGGAGTCTCAGACTGTGTTTTGTCAATCACGCTATCTTATCAACATTTACTTTTTTCTACCCCCTTTGTATAAAACACGTTACTAAATTAATAACTAAGCACAACTGACTCTTAAAGATGAAAATTTTGTCGTTTTTTGACGTCATCTTATGTGTTATTTTTTGTCATCCAAATCCGATAATTTGTTTTGCTTACGCGAAATCTAACAAAAACACTCTGTAAAATTCACTATTTTTAATAAATAATGTTGAATGCACTAAAATTATTCAACTTTGTAGTTGGAAAAAATGGTAAATTTTTGTTGTAAGTCCCGTCGCTTTTCCGCTTCAAATTTATCCAAAATAGCATTATCTCTGTGCAAATGTATATGCTGAACTTAAATCAACTGTTAGTTATTGAAGAAACTGACCTTTTTTTTTTTTTATCTAATTGTCCATTAAAAAAATGAACTATATCTTGCACTTTTTCTCTCCCGTAACTCTTACGAAGTCATGTAATTAACTGTAGAATGACGGACTGCGCATTTGAACGAATTTTGGCAAATTTTTTGTCTATTTTTCTTCATTTACTGATACTTCCGGCGATGTACTTCCGGAAATTAAAGTAATGCGCTATTATATTTCTACACTTGTTACTCTCAGATCAGGAAGTATATCGCCGGAAGTTTCAGTAAAGGAAGAAAATTAGCCAAAAGTCGACAAAAAATTTTGCAGTTAATTACACGGGAGAGAAAAAAGTACAAGGTATAGTTCGTTTTTTTTTTATGGACTTTCAAAATAAAAAAGGTAAATTTCTTCAATAACTAACTGTTGATTTGAGTTCAGCATATACATTTGCATAGAAATAATGCTATTTTGCATAAATTTAAAGGGGAGGAGGAAGCCGTCGGTACCTCAAACGAACATTTACCGAAAAAATTCGAATTCACGTTAAAAATTGTCGAAATAGATTGTGGATTTTCGCCAAGTTAAATCAATAATTAGTGTGAAGCTTAAAGATTATTTCATCATGGACGATATCCATTGCAGCACAAAGAAATATATAAATTGCGTCTTTAAGTATGCTGGTATTAATGCAGTGGTAGAGCTATAAGACTCCAGATTGTGAGGTCTCTGGTTTAATCCCTGGTGTACCGTTTGTAACTTTTTTCCGAAATACAGATAATATAAAATGTTTTTTTTTTTTCGAATTGATGGACATTTATTACGCTTTTGTAAATTACTTGTAGTACCCACTTACTCAGTCAGTTAAGTGCCATACGTGATACACGCTTGGGCGATCATGTCTCGAAAGAGACATGACTGACTGGGCAGAATATTATCCCGCAGTAGTTTGCCATTGCTTTCTACGGTAGACTGGTTGCCGACCAAGGCTATAGAACCCAATCTGTCCTGCTATTTAACCCATAACTGGAAGGAAGAGACGGATTAATACCTTTCCCAAGGGTATTTGCGCGTAAGTGAATACAATGGATTCAACTGGAATTCGAACTCGGCTCCCCGGTTTCTATATCCACTGTACCACAACTAGAGGTCAGAAATAATGCTACCATAAACATATTAACTTTGTCTTCTTCTCCCTCCTCTTCTCCAGATGCTTCCACCTAGGTCACGAACTACTATCCCAGAAATCCCTTCATTTCTCACTCCCTCTCTTTCTCTCTCTCTCTCTCTCTCTCTCTGGCCCATCCCTACTGACCAACAATTAGTAACAGTTCAGCTTTTTTTAATTCCTCAAAAGATTTCACACCAGCCACACGTGCTACTCCCGCCAACGAACATTTTAGCCAGCCACGAGGGACTCACACAAGAATGTAGACGAAGTTAAATAAAGTTTGTTTTAACAGCTTAATATTTGTATCTCTTAATTATTATCCAAAACATACTAGGTACAAATATTACATACTTATACAGATCGAGAGTTCTCTCGTTCGATCTCGAGTGACCCTTGCTTGATTTATAAACAAAATATTAGGCTATTTACATTATTGGGACTATTGTCCTCATCTTTGTTGCCATAGGACGTTTCGGCCGTTGTACGCTCCGGCTCTCTTCAGATCCTAAGAATTACGAACCGAACCCTTTATTACAATCAGTGGGGTATATCATTCTCATTCCTTGCGTAGAGCCTCTTTTGATAGTCATGAGTTATCTCCATCTAACCCTCTGAAAAAGGCAGAAGCGTACAATGGTCGAAACGTCGTACAAATGGCAAGAAAGCTTAGGACAATAGTCCCAATAATGTAAATAGTGTCAATACTACCTCAACTCAAAAATATAGACGAAAATATCACTTGTTGGCTATAATATACTTTTTCAGGAAAATGGCTCTCCACATCTTCCTTTTTTTGAACTGTGAACCCACATTTCTTTTAAGGAATTAAAGCATACCACTTTTCCCTTTTTTTTTTTTGTGCAGTTTTTGATTTGGAGTTGTTTTCTCTTAGACTGGAAACTAAGCCTATTCTCAACTGCCTTCTAATTCATAGCTAATGGGCAAAGAAAAAGATTCATGCTTTTTCATAGAGTATTATAGCGAAAATGGACACGAGAGTTTAGGCCGGAATTTGTGATATTTTCCACGCCGATAACCTTTGCTCTATCCGCACATCTATAGGCTTTAGAGAATATTTGACGCTGTATCTCAGTCTTTATTTTATTTCAATTTTTAAATTTAATCTTAAATTTTGTATAAATGATCTTCTCGATAATCCGGAACATCTGTTTAGAGCCTCTAACCAAGCTGTCGTTTGCCGTAATAATTGAGCTAATGACTAGCTCGCATTTCAGGACAGTAAAGTAAAAGCGGTACGTGTGTCGGGGATATAGCTCAGTGGTAGAGCATTCGACTGCAGATCGAGAGGTCCCCGGTTCAATCCCGGATGTCCCCTGAAATTTTTCTTTAAACTTTGAAATGCGTATTTTTTTTTATTGTCTAAAACTGAATAATTAATTAAAAAACTGCAAATCTTCAAAATTTTACAAGCATCTTTTTTTTTTTGAGCGATTTCAAGTTTAATGGCTATTCAATCCACTGTCCACTGACCCGGATATTGAGTTCGAGCCTTACTATCGGGTGCGAAATATGGCCTGTGTTCGTAGGTTTTTTGTTGAACACCCTATCAATCTCTATTGTGAAATCTAAATATTGTTGTATGTAATCTTATGGGTTCAGCTACAAATATTGTCTACATAATTTCATACTCTCAGGTAAAGGTATGTATGTTTATTTTTATTTGTAGATCATAAAATAGATTCTTGGTAATTTTACTATAGAAATGTATTTATATATATTTTTAGTATTGCATTGAATGTCATTTTTTCTATAAAATTGTATTTGTCATTTTAATATAAAAATGTAATTGAATTTTGCTTGGAGATTCATTATTTTCCCATAGATGAGATTCTATCAGGTAATTATCACCCGGATCAACGCAGACCTTGGGTACAACAGCAATTAAAAGGTGCTTCCACGCTTCTTATAAACCCGAATCTCCTGATCAGGGACCTTACTACTGGATGTAGTTTATTGTCATACCCAGGACGATTTGTTCGTAGAGCTCTGTGTGGTGAGTGAAAAAGTTACAAGTTCGAATATGGATTTTTAAGGCAAGCTAACACTCATCAAAATTTTACACTCACATATTAGGTCTTGTGGCAAACAAATCTCAGCTTAATAAATATCGGCAATTTTAGTATTTTAACCTAGAGCCCGTTTAAAATAAGATTAGGAAATTATAAACAATATATGATTACAGGGAGCTTCTTTATTATTAACTTGTGGCACACAGAAATTATTAACATACAAAAAAAAAAAAAAAATTCAAATACACACAAATTTTTTTTTATTCTCTTAGAAATACGAAGACACGACGATTTGTATTAAACTTTTCAATTTACAATTTGATTGGAATATAAGATTTTGAGATTTAAAAAAAAATATTTTGATTTTGCTGCCATTTATGAGTGACCGACATATTTGTAAACAAAAGTTAATTCGCTGTTTTAAAAATCATTAGAAAATAAAATATGCATCTGTAAAAGATTATTTTTGGAAAATTAGCAAATTTAATGTTAAATTAATCTGAGTTGCACAAGTATCACTAATTTAGTGTTTGAAATTTAGAATAAAACTGTTTCTTAAACAGAGAAATGAGACTTTTCTCCGTATTTGAAATGTGATGGCAGTTCGACAGATGCGAGGTAAGATAAGTGTATGGCTATCACAAGCGACAAAATTGTACTTTTTTTTTCAGTGAGGGGAAGAAACCATGAAATACATGATCATTACCATACAAAAACAAAAAATTCACACACACACACACACACACACACACACACACACACACACACACACACACACACACACAAAATTATTTTAAAAATACGATGGCTAGATGATTTGTATTAACTTTTCAATTTTCGATTAGTAAATATAGTTTTCACTTAATAATTAACCAACATAACGTTTACAAGTTTTTAAATATTTTACAAATATTTTTGAAAGTTCATAAACTATTATAATTAAAAAAATGAAAATATTTCTTTTAAAATTTCATTATTAATCGAATATTATTTTTTTTTCAGATTATATTGTCCTCAATTTATACTATTTATTAAAACAATTAAAAGCTAAGCTAATTAAATAATGTCATATTTTATTGCATTTTTATTTTACTATTCGGTGCATATTTTCGATAAAAGGGGCTAAATGGCTGAGAAAAATAATATATGATTTACATTCCCCAATGAGTCTTGCGTTTAACTAATAAAACTTGAAAGACCAATTTTGCCTACAGAATTTAATTTCTTGAAATTTCTTGAATTTACATGGGCAACAGAGGTAAAACAGAAATATTTTTACCAATATTTTTAAAAAATAATAATTTAAAAAATAATTTCATTCATTAAGAATAAGTACTGTAGAGGAGGCTAAGAAGTCCCTCAAATAAATAATAAAAAGAAAAATGCACTACAAATAAAGTAAAATAAACGTTTGTTTATTTTCGTAAAAAAAAATAAAAGAATTATTTTTTTGGTAGAAAATATGAGATTGTCAGCTGTAGAAAAAAGAGAAAGAAAGGAACTGGGAATGTGAGAGGGAAAGGTAGGACGATGTGTAGCGAGCGAGATGAGAGAAAGAGAGGGTGAAAGAAGGTTCACTGATACGGATTCTGCCTGTTGTGTGAACTGCTGGGTTCTCTCTGTGTGTATGCTCGAAACTCTCCGTGTGCCCTTTTGATGTCAGCTTGTCGCTGGTCCTCCTCTGGTTTGATGAGAGTTTCTCTCTTCCTTAATGGTGAGGCTCCGGGGAGATTAAAAAATAGGTTTCTTATGTCGAGCCCTGATTGGTCAATAAATCATATTTTTGACCACGTGGTGTGCTTTCCACTACATCCGAACTTTTGGGTGCGCCGTCCTTGTTTTTGACCCTACAGGGTATGGTAAGGAGTGAATTCCCGCGCAATTGTATTTTTTTGAGATACACGTGTGTGAATTAATTTTTATTGCGTGTGTGTGTGTGTGTGTGTGTGTGTGTGTGTGTGTGTGTGTGTGTGGAAAATAAAATAAGAAACAGCACAGTACTGAAAGCTTCATTGAAATCCGACAGTTATTTTATTTTTGCAAGAATTTCCAAATGAATTTGGTTGTCACCGAAAAAAAACTGAGTTTTGTAGTATTACGTTTTCTATTGTAAACTCTCTTAGTGATTTGGCTAACGTAAATAAAAGCAAGATTTTTACCAAAATTTCGAACGTGTTAGAAAGGATTAAATCTTTTTAAAAATAATTAAAAAATATTTTGATATTTTCTCTTAATAATAACATAAGCATTTTGATGGAAAAGTTTGTTTTTATTAAGTTTGGAACCATTTTTCTTCATACTATGCAGTTTCTTTCAGCCATTTAGTGTAGGTTTTGAGACTTATCATAAGAAGCAAAAGAAATTCACGGATTTGAACGAAAAAGAAAAAAAGAAAAAAAAAAAGACCACTGAATGACGTCAATCCGACCAGTGCTTGATTTAGTTTGTAACGTGTATAAATGCGGATAGAAAAAAGCTAAATGTTGATAAATAGCGTGATTGAAAAAGGACTGTGGGACCCCAAGCAAGGTTCCCTCTGGTCATGGGAATTCAGAGGTAGTATATACTGAACCTGTGTATTTATATATCTTAGAAATTTGGCTTTGGAAAAATAATATTGACAATCGGTATTATAAATTTATTTTAAGGTGTATGCAAAAATTTTCACCGTACACTTTGAATTACACTCCACTGGGCTTCCCATATTTTCGGCCTTGTGCCACATCTAAGAGGCGGTCATAAAATCAACACTCTGAAATACATTCTTTCTAGAATCTTTACACTTTGTCCGAAACAAAACTACAGCCGACGGGAAAAGAGATTCAACAATCGTGTGACATGTCCAAAATGATTTATATGCAGATATGGATTTAGAAAAATATAATTGAGCCGCTACCAGGAGTTTGTTTTAGAGCTCATTAGTTGAGCTATTCCACTTCAAGTCGATCGATCTCCGGTTCTGTCTCCGGTGTCCACGTTTTAATAATTTTTCTCGAAATATAGATGTAAAAATTTTTTCGAATAGATTCATACTTTTTACGCTTTTGTAAATTACTTACTTGTATAAATCGAGTTCTTTGGAACACTTCCGGCTGACCCTGGCCACAAAACATCCTTTTTTTGGATGCGGGTGAGAGGTTATACTATATATATTTTTAAATTCATGTCTCTTCACGGCCACAGCTCGCTACAGCTTCTTTTTTTTTTTTTAAATCTTTGAGCTCATGTTGCTTATAAGGATTTAAAGTGCAACACTTTCCCGTTACTTTTTGAGCGATTTTCAGTTCAGAGTAATCTTTCTCGTAGACTTGATACCACACAAGACTAGATCCTACTCTGCACTGCTTTTTAACCCATAGCTAGGGGGTGAAGAAAAAGATACATGTGTCGCGGTCGCCATTATCCGCTCCCTAGAAAGAAACGACCTTGATATTCACAGCCCTAATCTCTCGCAGATTTAAGCTCAGCAGATATAAATTCAGCAGCACGTGAAAAACAGGACGACTTACCAAATAAGTTTGGGTCTAAAACTGTCATCATAAGCATCGGATTGGGCTGTGCTTCCCAAAACGTCAAACATCAGGGGTAGTAATTTTTTATCGATCGTTTTCTACTCCCTCTAATCTGGGAGTAGTTGACCAAATCTTTTAACACACGATCAGCCTCGTTTTCGCTCATCAGGAGTCCGCTCGGTCCCGGCGCTTCCTCCGTAAGCGAAGTCGTATTGCTTCTCTGACTCCAGTTTCATCGAGAGAATACTTTTCGGCACGATCCTGCTTCCGCGGTCGATCTGCCAGTGAAGTCGTATTGCGTCTCAGGCTCCGCCTTCGTAGACCGCTACCCTTCGATACAATCCCGCTTCCGAGGCGACATTACGTTGACTCGGCCTTGTTTAGGGATTCTGCCGTCGTTGACTGTTACCCTTCGGCACGATTCCGCTTTCTCGGTCGCCTTACCGACTCGGCCCTGTAGACGGAGTCGTCCCTACCGACCTGGCGATTCATCCTACCAGCTACTGTCGCTAACAAGTCTTCGATTCAGCATCGATCAACTCAACACTCGCCGCGCTGACACAACCGAAGTAACTACTACCGGACCAGTGACCAACACAATCATATTCCAGCCAGTACACCCTTGTACATTTCGTAAATTTAAATAAAACAACATCGTTTTTTATTGTTAAACCTTAGCTTTGTCTCCTTATTGTTTTGGCTGTTCACACCTTTCTTCAAAAACCTTGTGGGGTCGATGTCCTTGGTCCCGTAACACTTGCTTTTCCATAGAGTATTTATAGCGAAACTAGCCGTCAAGGCTAGTTTCGCTATAAATACTCGCTATAAATTTATAAGTTTATAAATTATAACTTCGCTATAAATTTATAAGTTTAGGTTTGAATTTGTAATTGTCTTGCCATTTCTATTTTCCACGCCGATAACATTTTTTGCTGGACTTCTTGTCCATACAGGTTTTACAGAAATTAAATAAAATGTCTTTTTTTCAGAGTGCGAGGAAATTTGACGCTGGTTGTCAGTTTATCTATATATTATTTTAATCTTTTGATTTTTTTCTTTTTGTATAAACTTTTTTCTTTTTGTATAAACTTTTTTCTTTTTGTATAAACTATCGCCTCGATAATCCAGAACATTTGCTTTGAAACTTGAACCAAGCTGTTGATTGTGCTGATAACTAAGCTTATGATTAGTTTTCGTAGTAAAAGTAAACGTAATAATTATTTTTATCAGTAAAGTAAGATTCGTTTCCGTGGTGGGGATATAGCTCAGTGGTAGAGCATTCGACTGCAGATCGAGAGGTCCCCGGTTCAATCCCGGGTGTCCCCTGTGAGAAATTATTATTTATTTTTTTTTTTAGTGGTCGCTTTTAGTTTGAAATGAGTCGATGTGAAATGTGTTTTATAAGATAAAAAAATTATCTTATAAAACTGAATACGCAATTAAATACTGATTTTTCCCTGCAAAATTTTACATGCATCTTACTTTTTTTTACTAATCTTTTTTTTTTAGCGATTTTAAGTTAAATGACTAAATGAAAATTATTCGACAAAGGATGACCTCATTCTTCGTTATCGAGTTCAATATCATTGATATAAATAAACAAAATAAACTTAAGTCTCTCATTCCTTTAATGACCTTCTAATCAGTTCGAACACGTCACATTTTTGTTGGATGACTCCTCCCATTGGTTGAGATTTTGCTTAGGTTTGAAAACAAACAGCAAGTTGGTTTAAGATTCTTAAAAGGATAGTTTAAATTGGCCCTAACCTGGCATCACGGCCTTAGTCAGTTTCCAACCGCCGCAGTGTAAGATTCCTGTGGATTTTCTGTACGGCAATTGCTCCGATAAACTCTCTTCTATGGCAACTAAACTGTATGAATTTAAACGCAAAGAGTAGAGTGTAGCTGCCGCCAGGCACCATTTGCTACCGAACCCAATGTAAAAATCAGCAGGTTCGTTTTCTCGCCGAAGTGAGCATTGTATTCTTGACCGGCGGCCTTGTCACCCCTTTGGACAATGTGCCCAAAAATATAGTTCCTTATATTTTAGGATAACGTAAAACAATAATGAGTTCTAAATGTGAAGTATGAGACAAAACAGTAAAGTTAAAATAAGTAAATCAAAATATAACAAATAAGCTGTCTTACGGCAACCTTTTCTAAAATATAGGATTTTTGGTCTCTGTATAAGAAATAGAAACCCCCTTAACAGTCTTTTGGATTGAGACCTTCTAAGAGGGCAGACATAAATTTGTTATCTCCAGTGGCAGCGCATTCGTTCGGTACTGTTTAGGGAATAACTCAATTACCATAGACCACACGAGGTGCCAACGCGGTAATTAACATTTTTCCATTCAATTTTCAGCAAACCCTAGACAAATTTTACAGTTAATGGAATTTAATTCTTCTAAAGTTTTTATTGCTTTTTAGATCCTTCCTTAATTTGTAAAAATGTATTGCTTTGGCGATTCAAAAGATTCTTGCTGATTTAAACACTTGTTATAAGTTCCCTGTTTTGTTACAACTATTTATGTATATTTCATTGTTTATTTTCTTATTTTTTCGAATTTTGTAATTATCTATCCTTGTCTACATTCTTCTTCTATGTGCTCATGTTATATGTTTGTTTTAATTGCAGTTTTCACAGCTGCACAAGTACTGTAAAGGAAATAAAACCTTTTACAATATATACCCGCAGTTTGTCAGTTCTCTCACGCACGTTTCATGTGGCAATGGCAATTACACAGAGTTCGAATTCCACTTGAATTCGTCGCGTTCTCATGCGCGCAAATACCCTTGGGAAAGGTATTAAAGACATTTTTTGGCCCGGCTATATGGCTGGGAATACCCACTATAAAATGACCATGTGTCACATCTGGCCTTGCGTGGGATGGCTAGTAAATACGGGAAAGGTATTAAATTAATCCATCTCTTCCCTCTAGGTATGGGTTGAATAGCAGGGCAGATTGGGTTCTATGGCTTAGGTTGGCAACCAGTCCATCGCAGAAAGTAATGGCAACCTACCGAGGGAAAACCTTCTGCCCAGTTAGTCATGTATTGAAAGAGACATGATCGCTCAAGTGTGTATCATGTATGACATTTAACTGACTGACTGACCACATTAACGGCAAGATCTTTTTTTTTTAATCATTTCACCCCAAGTAAGGCATTCCACTGCCACTATTGCGCTTGGGGAAGGTAAATAGAAAGAGTGGTTAGATATAGGAAATGTCCGAAAGGGGGATGATAGATAGTTGGGTGGATGGGAAGAGTGTTTGAAAGAATGGAAGCGAGTTAGATTGTTAGGAGTTGTCTATTGACCTTACATTTAAACTCCTGGAGATTGTAGCTGTCGGGGAAGCAGTCATGTGGAAGGGAATTCCACAGTCGGGAAGTGCGAGAAAAGAAACTGTTGGAGTAGAAGTTGGGGTTGCATTTTATCGGTTTCACTGTCTCATCCTTTTTTTTTAGTTGAAATTGCTTGACGAGACTGTAAGTTCTATGCTAATAGTTTTATTTTTCTGGCACTTTTCGATTGTGGAAATTTCTTCCGGCTTCTTGTTTTCTGTCCAGTTTGATTAAAAAAAAAAAAATTATATGCAATGTCAATCGTTATTTTTGTCTTCTTAAAATATGTTCTTTAATTGCATTCTCTTTCTCTCTCTTTCTCTAATGTTTTCCCCATAGTTTTCACACTCATTAGCCCCCTGCGTGTCGGTGACGCTATTTACCGTTTGGTGTGAAATGATTTAAAAAATCGAAGGTAATGAATCTGTAGTGAACAGAACAAATTCTAGATTATGACTCATTGTTAGAAATAAACGAATTTTCTCGAATTTACAAACTTTGCTTAACACACACAAAACTCGCGAAATTTAACACTTCGATGCGAAATGTTTGTCGTATAATAGAAAGGCCATAATCACATCCGGGAGTGACTTCCCAAACGAAATAAAAGAGAGTTAAGATTAGCAATTAACACGTACCCTTGACAAACGTCAAGCGATCGTAATTATCATCGTCTCTATCTTTCTCTTTCACCTCTCACCTCTCACTTCTTTGTTCTTCGTTCACCACTCACTTCCTGCCTTTTCACCATTCATTGTGAGCGATAACTTTAAAGACACTCCTACTCAAAGATAACGCTCACACATACGTTCCTGCCTACGTACACATAAACTCACTTGTGCAAGGACTACTACGAACTCTCTTGATACCTTTAACTCATTACTTATTTCTCATGAACCTTTAATTTCTACCAATTCATATTGTTTGATTTATGAATAAATTTCTCTTCCAACATGCAAAAGGTATACTTTTATTTTTTCACACATTCCAATCTTCTGGTTATTATGAATAAATCCTAACTTGTTGGGAGTTCGGTTATGTTTCACGCATGGCCAATTCAAAAAAAAAAAAAAAAAAATTCTTAACCCTCCCCCGACAGCTTCAAATCTACATGTAAAAATAGTAAATTTTGGGGGAAGTATAACTTTTGTGGAGTATCATTCATTAGACCTCTATGCAGCCACGACCTTTGTCAAAACCCAAAAAATATTAACTTTTATCGATGTAGGGGCATAGACCTGTTCATAATATCGATGCAGCGTAAAATCGACATTTTTACGGAGTTATTGGACAAAAATAAACGTCAGGAAATTGGAAAACTCGCACAAAAAAAAAAAACCAAAAATGAAAATCTGTTACGAGGATGCATTTATATATAAAAATAATATTAATAATGTATAAAAAGTTATAGTAATGGATTCTATTGAGTCCTAAGTGTTATTACGATAAAGTTTTAATTAATGAAGTTGTCGTAAAAATAAGGAAATTAGAAATAGAACGTTTGGAAGGTACTAGAATGATCGAGAATGTTCCAGTAAAATCAAGTGAATTCGAAAGATTCTAGAAATATGCGAATTAGGTGTTAGCCCCTATAAAAATAGGTTTTGGGCAAAGAACAGTCAGTTGTTACCAGGGTTTGCTGATGTTATCAACGCCGGTTATGATTCAAGGATTTATATCCAGCCGAAAGGATATATAAGAAGTTGCCGACCAACTAAAATCTGAAAGAGAACCTCATGGAACTGTATGGGTAAATACATGTTTTGACTCTTTCATTAACCATACTTAAAATTATTTTTTATATACTCATTTCAGGATTTCCAAAAAGTATAGCGCTTAACTTCTTCGCCAACTTAACTGGGTAAAGATATTTGACACCTTAACTTCTCGTAATCCTCGTAACACTTGCCAGTAGTAAACTCTATGTTTCTTGTTTTGAATGCAACAAAAATTGTATATTTGTAAATATTTTATTTGGTGTGTTTTGTAAATTAAATATTTTTCTGTGATTTATCTCTGAGTTTTGGTCAATCATTTTTTTCCTTTTGTTACACTTAACACGTAACGACCCCCCCAAAAAAAAACCCAAAGAAAAAAAAAAACACTATAGAATATTGTATTCAATAAGAAATCAGTCAGAATAAATAAAATATTACGTACGAAAATTACTTCTTCTATGTGTCGCATCTCTTTAGAATATAGGCGATTATGGCTCTTCACACTTTCTCATTCCTTGTAACTCTTGGTAGCGTTTGTCATTTTGGCCGTCCCTTTCACCTTTAATTTCGCTATCCATTTAATCAAGCAAGTTTCTCAAGTAGACGGCTCGCTGCATGCCGTGTCCCTTTGAATATCAAATATTCTCCAAGTAATCCTTTCTCATTACAACTTCAATAGACTGTCAGCTGTCACTTTCTAATTTAGTGTTTCTATTTTTCTTAAGATGTCTTCATTGCTTATCTACTCTGTCCATAGTATTCACAGCATCCTTCTGTAGAATCACATGTCTGTTACTTGAAGTTATCTCTGTTTTTATTTTAATACGCACCAAAATTATCACAGAACTTATCAAATACCTAGAAGAAATGGATTCATGCCTTTTTCAAGATTATTAATTCGAAAATGAAAACGGCAATAATTTGAATACGTCTCTGTTGTTTAGGCGCTGATAACCGCTTCCGCTAGCCGCACAACAAGTGAAAGTTGGCCGAAGTTAAAATGAATTCTGCCGCCTTAAATTTGCGATTTCATATTATCACGGTGGTTAATCTTTATAATTATAATTATAATCTATTTTTTAATTTAATATAATACATTTTTTCGTGAAATCTGAACTGAGCAATAGAGCCTCGAATCGAGCTGTCCTCTGTTCTAACAGATGAGCCAAACATCGTGTGACTGAAAGAATAATAAAACCTGAATGTGACATTTCGAAATGTGATAAGCTTACATGTGCGGTAGCGATTATAAAGATATTGATGACACGGCTAACTACGCTGGGGATATAGCTCAGTGGTAGAGCATTCGACTGCAGATCGAGAGGTCCCCGGTTCAATCCCGGGTGTCCCCTGTTTCAATTTTATTTTCTTTGAAAATGTTTCTTTTTTTTTTTTTTAAAACAATATATATTCCAAACAGTATTGAAAATATAATGTAAAAAAAATTACCAGTATTTTGTGTTTTTATTATATCTTTATATATTTTCACTGGAAAGATATTTTTTTAATAAAAAAGCAATGTGATCATTTTTTTTATCATTTCACCCCAAGCAAGGCATTCCACGGTCACTATTGCGCATGTGGCTACGTAGGGGAAGGTAAAGAGAAGGAGTAGTTAGACATAGGGAACGTCAGGAGGAAGGTGATAGATGGGGGTAAGGATACCGAGGATGGGGGTTGGGCAGATGGGAAGAGTGTTTGAAAGAATGGGAGCGAGTTAGTGTGTTAGGAGGTGTCTATTGACCTTACATTTAAACTCCTGGAGATTGTAGCCGTCGGGGAAGCAATCGTGTGGAAGGGAATTCCACAGTCGGGAAGTGCGAGGAAAGAAACTGTTGGAGTAGAAGTTGCGGTTGCATTTTATCGGTTTCATTGTAAAAGGGTGGGATCTAGTTGCTAATCTAGTATCTCGTGCAAATTCGTATCTAGGGGGCACCAGTGATCTAAGTTCATCGGAGCAGAAGCTGTGAAAGTATTTATAGAAGAGACACAGGGAAGCCACGTCGCGCCTGTGATGTGTGCAAAAGTTAACAGCGTACATGATGAGCGCGCATAAAAAAAAATTACTTCTGCTTGAATTTCGGGCAATATTTTTTCAATAAAGCCATGCCCCTTCAGGATGCTCGCGATTATAGCTCTCCACATCTTCCGTTTCTTTTTTTAGCTAACAACTGCCATTACTTTTATGGAATTGCAGTGTAGTGCTTTCTCGTTTTTTCTTAATGGTTTTGAACTAGATTAGAACATCAGTTTAAGAAACTCAAACCAAGCTGCCTTTATCTAGTAATAAGTGAGCTGATTCACAACTAATTGAAACTTTAATTGATAATAGTGTAAGCCGTCATTATTGATTAGATTGTCAGTCAGTTAAGTGCCATACGTGAAACACGCTTGGGTGATCATGTCTCGAAAGAGACATGACTGACTGGGCAGAAGATTATCCCGCAGTAGGTTGCCATTGTTTTCTGCGGTAGAAGGCTATAGAATCCAATCTGTCCTGTTATTTAACCCATAACTGGAAGGAAGAGACGGATTAATACCTTTCCCAAGGGTATTTGCGCGTAAGTGAATGCAATGAATTCGGCTGGAATTCGAACTCGGTTCCCCGATTTCTCGTTCCGAGCCGATATCCACTGCACCACAACGCACATCCATTAGATTGTAAGTGAAGAATAAAGCCACATTAAAGTCGTATGTCGTTGTGTCAGGAATAAAATATCAGACTCAGTGGTAGAGCATCGAAATGCAGATCGAGATACCCCCGGATCTTCCCTAATATGTTTCAAACGTGTAATTTTATTTTGAAATTTACTTCTTTTATTTTTTGAATCTTTTAAAATTGAAGACACAATCAAAATCTTTATTGCCGCCTGGTAACTTTAGCATGGATGTGTGTAGTGGTGCAGTGGATATCTACTCGGAACGGTAAATCGGGGAGTCAGGTTCGAATTCCAGTTGAATTTCTTGCATTCACTTGCGCACAAATACCCTTTAGAAAGGTGTTAATCTGTTTCTTTCCTCCAGTTATGGGTTAAATAAATAGAACAGATTCGGTTCTATAACCTAGGCAACCAGTCTGCCGCAGAAAGCAATGGCAACCTTCTGCGAGATAATCTTCTGCCCAGTCAGTCATGTCTCTTCAGAGATATGATCGCCCAAAGTGTGGATCACGTATGGCACTTAACTGACTGATTGAACTTTAACATGTAGCTCACATTTTTTGACTGATTCTATGCATGATGACTGTCCATTCTATTATCACGTATAATGAGTTCGATCTGAACTAATTGCCTTACTAATGTAGCTATTGGGAGCTGGTTAATGTTTCTTTGATTCAGCCTTGTGTCAGACTTAACCGAACTCCATACAGCTAACAAGTTTAGATGCAGAATTATCATCAGAAGGTTGGTTGTCAGTTGCAGTGTGTGGATTAGTGTAGAAGAGTGGAATAATAAAATATACATTTTGTATGTTAGAAATTTATTAAAGGACGAATAACAAGAATTCGTAGAAATTAGTGTTCAATGAGAAAGTTAAGGTATCAAGAGTTCGTACAAAATGTTCGTAGTAGTAATTGTTGAAGGAGATAAGGCGAAAGAGAACAAGGTGCGACCTGACTTTATCTCCGGGTCGATTTGAAGTTGGTTACATTTTAATTCTTTCGTCTCTCGGCTCCCATCTGTTTCTCTTGACCGACGCCAAGGTCATTTATATAGTCTTTTTGAATTTAGCACTGGATTGCCAAGTCCTTCCAAGTCGTGCACGTCGCTTCCATTGGTCAAAAAATCATTTTAACACCTACTTGCGAAATCTGGTTTCGACTTTTTCGTTAAGCAGATGGTCAATCCTTTTCTTATTTGGGAAAACCAGGATTTCACACGTCATTGTGAATTTTTGTAAAAGTGGAGAAGAAGATTGATTGTAATTAATTTCTTATACGCTACACTACCATGATCTTGTGGTAAATTTGTATTCGTTTGGTTCTGTGTTCTGGTTGAGGTAGTTGCCTATATTTATCAGAACGAGCGGTCAGTTTTCGAGTACTGAAACACGTCAGAGTATCAAATATTGACGTTGAAAACAAGTAGACATGTTCCACAAAGTTTCAGCCACTCTTGAGGTCCTCCTGACATACAATCTTCGTAATGATTAACAATGATAAAAGGATTAACAAGGACCCTCACTATTTGACCCAGTGTCAGAATAAAACAAGATTATAAAATATGAGCAGTATATGAATACAGGGAACTACTGTATTCTTGCTTTGTACCAGACTATGTGTAATTTCATAAATATGTAGGATAGAAGTTAACTACAAATTACTAACCTTTAACTAAAATAACATAGGAAATATCAATTGTCATTTAGGAACATAGATCAGTTGTAGTGCATTCGACTACAGATCAGGAGGTCACCGATCCAATCCAACTTTTTGACTCTCGCACAGACCAAACCCATGTCTATATTTTTGACTCTTGGGTAAACCAAACCGGTGTCTACTTTTTTGACTCTTAGTCAAATCAAACTTATATCTACTCTTTTAACTTTCGTGCAAACAAACTAATGTCTGCCTGTGTAATGTACAGCAGAATTCGATATTAAATCAGCTGTAAATTATTGAAAAACCGTAAAGCAAACAAGACCAAACCTATAGTAGGAAATATGCAACAGTCTTGCCTACTAACAATTTCCCCATAAACAATAGAAATTTAAGGTAATCATTTTGAACTGTTCTTCTTCGGGTACTTGTAATCAACGAGGTTGTAAAATCTTTTAATAAGACAGGGTAACGGGAAATTAAGACAAAGAAAGTGGTTCACACCACTTTATGGTCAGTGCTAGTTGGACGAAATTCTCGAATATCTATTGGCTACCAAAAGTAAATGCATATAAGCATGCGTATGTCGGAAGACGTGGATCTCTACGAATATGAGGATGTATTCTGTTACATTCTGTTAAGAACAGAGTGACCCACGTCATGTCACGATATAATTACTTCTTATTGATGGACGTCTCGAGTTTTGCGAATGTCATTTTGGTTATCGGTGCATAAGCCCCATCTTTCTTTTTCATTCTTTTCCTTTCCTTTTTTTTTTCGAATTCCACTTTTTTCTCTTCTATTTCTTTTTTTTTTATTCCCAATAATTTGTTCTTTCTTTCTTTCTTTCTTTCTTTCTTTCTTTTCGTTGTTTCTTTCTTTTCCATTGTTTCATTCATTTTGTTGACTTTCACCTTTCTTTCTTTCTTTCTTTCTTTCTTTCTTTCTTTCTTTCCATTGTTTCATTCATTTTGCTGATTTTCACCTTTCTTCCTTTCTTACTTTCCGTTTCAGTATTTTATTTTTATTTTTATTTTTTTTGATGATTTTCACCTTTCTTTCTTTCTTTCTTTCTTTCTTTCTTTACTTCTTTTCGTTGCTTCTTTCTTTTCCATTGTTTCATTCATTTTGTTGAATTTCACCTTTTTTCTTCTTTCTTTCATTCTTTCTTTCTTTCTTTTCGGTGTTTCATTTCTTTTGCTGATTTTTACATTTTTTAAAATTTTTTTTCAATTTTTTATTCTTTTGCTTATTTTCACCTTTGTTTTTTACTTTTATGCAGTGTTTCATTTCTTTGGTTGAGTCTCTTCTTTCTTTCTTTCTTTCTTTCTTTCTTTCTTTCTTTCTTTCTTTCTTAATGCACACTTTCCGCGCCCTACACTTAGCCAATGTCCACTTTTCTTCGATTAGCTTTTGTGACTCATTCTGTTTTGATCAGTTCACTTGAACATTCTTATTTTTCCAAATGCTTTTCCCGCTTTTTTTTCTTTCGACTTTTACTTTGACATTACCTAATCTACCGCCAGTTTTGTTGTTTCATTCATTCGCCTTTTTTTTTTTTACATTTTCGAATGTTTCTTTTAATATAATGATTTACACAAACCTGTTTTATTGTTATAAATCATAGCAGTACACACACAGTCGCAATCTATAGTTACTCCTTTATATTTACTCGAATGTATTCAATCGAAAACATTGTCTTTTATTCTTTTTCACACACACACACACACACACACACACACACACACACACACACATATGTAGATCATGTATTAAATATACAAACGAAAAATTTTATCAGTTCATCATACATGGCATTTGATAAAAAGAAAAAAAAATTTCATGACACAAATTTTAAATTTTATTTACTAATTATAATGAAAATAGGAAAAGTAATTTTTAATTGAAGTTTATATAGTTCCGTAGGTCACTGATAATTTGGTTATGCGGGGTGAATTTATCACCGCTGCAGGCAGCAAAAAAAAAAAAAAAAATGAATGTTAATTAAAATTATGGAATAATTTTTTGAACATTTTTTAAACACAAAGGCAGCGAACACGTTAAATTAGATAATTCTAGAGCACATAATGAAGAAAAAGGGCTTGGAAAAATTGACACTCAAAGGATGTATAGAAGACAAGAATGACAGAAAATAGCAACGCATATATTATTGATTGATTTTTTTCTTTTTTTGGCTTATCAAACTTTTGTAGGTTATTTAAAGTCAGAAAATATTTTTAGATTGTAAGAATTTAATTTTTTTAGATAATAATGATTTACTGATATAAGCATTACTAATTAACCCATAGCTGGGGTTGATGAGGTAGCTATCCCAAGCTAAGTAAATATAACAAACCCAACTGGAAATGAAACTTTTTCTCCGATTAACAATTATCCATTACAACACTTGCTCATTCGAGCTTACAGTACCTAGTATTCTCAAGCGGTCACCCATCTAGATACTGACCAAGCTCGACGTTCTTTAACTTCGGTAATCGTACGAGAATTGGTATTTCTACGCTAGATGGCCGTAAGCTCAGAGAAGAGCCTACCTAACGAGCTTGTGTAAATGCTTGGCAGAACAGGGATTAGGATATATAGTAAATAAAAACTTTACTTAGAGCTTCAAAAGACAGGAAGTTATGGAGAGCCATGATCGCACACGTACTAAAAGAACAAAGCAGATAGCAGTAGAAGAAGAAGAAAAAAAAGAAATGCACTAAATCCATTGAATTAGATGACGCATTTTTCATTTGTATTTAAAATCAGGCTGCATTTATCTTGACATTATCTTCAAATTTGAAGGGACTTTCTTTTTTACATAAACATTTTCGAAAAAGACAGTAGAATAATCAAGAACCTGGACTGGCAGCAAACTGTCTGCATACGGACAGGAAACGGGTTCAGCAAATATACAAAGATAAAAAGGAGTGTAAGACAAGGATGTGTCTTTCTCAACATATCCATTGAACCTATACAGCGAGACAATTCTGAGAGACCTAGAGGTCCTACTAGGATTCGTCAGTGGCGGCCCCAATCTGAACAATATAAAATAGGTGGATAATACAGCGCTGATAGGAAACGCGTAAAGGAAACTACAAAACCTCCTACAGAATGTATCTGAAGAAAACGGAAAGAAAGGACTACATATAAACTACCAGAAAACTGAATCAGTAAAAACAGGAACCCAACTACATGCTGGGGATACTAAAATCAACCAGGTCCAGAAATTTTTAAATCTAGGAAGTTTTCTAACAAAAGACGGAAAGTGAAACACTAGAATCCGAAGGAGAATTGACATAGTCAAAGATGCATTCCAGAAGCTGAGTAGAGTATTGAGAGACAGGAAAATTTCGCTGGAAACAAAGAAGAGGGTACTGGATTGTTGTGTGATGTCTGTCCTTCAATAGGGCAGTGAGTGTTGAACAATCTCATCAAAGATGATGGAAAAACTTAAAGCTACCGAAATGTGGTTCTACAGAAGGATGCTGAGGATGCCATGGACCGAACATGTGAGCACCGATGAGGTTTTGGAGAGGATGATGGGGATGGGCGTATAGCGATGAGCGAATTACGAATAACGAGTCATCGGTGTTCAGCGAATAACGAATCTATCGCGTGACCCAACTGTGAATCCACCGTAGATCAATCGTATTACGAGTAACAAACCAAATATATTAAGAACGAGATAAACAACAGTGTGATACTATAGTGGGTTATCCGTTCTAGTGGAGAGTAGTTGTGAGTTGTTGCAGATTAATGGAATTTGGCCTCGTTGTAGATAGCCCACTATAAGGTGTAAAAAGGGATTATAAAACACGAAAAGCAAACTGAGTATAGAACCAACATTTTATATATACACATATTAATTAAGGTTTTTAAAATTAAAGTAATCCTTTTAGGATGGGTCCAACGGACGTTAAAAGTTCATGGCAATAAAATGCTGAAAAGAGAATTTGTGCGTATGAATGTGGGAGCGTGGTAAATTAGGAATGTCTTTGATGTATCCGCTCCTTTGGTCGGTAAGTAGCTTAGAGACAGCGAAGAATAAGATGAGAGGGAAGGGAGGAGAGCATAGTAAATCGCTTGACGTAGACAAGGGAAGTGCTAATTCCGGTAGTGCTTTCTCGAGTCTGTCGGTGTCTCTGTCTGTCTCGTGGTAATGCTTTCTGTATCGACTTTTTATATCGTCTTTGGGATCCCAGCAGATCATTTGGGAATTCACACTCGTATTTGATTCTGGGCTTACCATTGGCCGATAAATATTTAATTTTGATATTTAATTAATTTTTGGTTTTCTGCCGGAACCTCTGCGTGGAGCCGGCTGCACACCGACCAGTTTTGGTCATTTGCTTTTTGGTCTCCTGAGACTGCAAACATCCTGTCCCTCGCTTTTCTCGGTATCACAACAATATCAACACCTCAGTAACCTTCTCGGATACAACACAACCAACGGAAGATACAGCACTAACCTTTATTGTTTTCGTTGGATATAATTACAGAGAATCCATTTTTTATCATGGGTGATGATTCTACTGCGCAAAGTTTCAGCAGTATGAGGATGAGAGACACAATGTCCAAGTATAGACACATTTTTCAAGTTCATAGAGGTGTTTTATGATTGAAGTGTGGAGTTTGCTTTGGATTTTCTCCAACCATTATTTATAGAAGCTCAATATTGATAGAATGTGGTCGTCCAGAGTCGTGATCTTCGCTATAATAACAAGAAGGCCGCTTTACTCAAATATGACGTCATCAAGTGTTGTCAAGCTAAAGGGAGACAATTCATTTAAGGGCAGATAGTGATTGTTAAAAAAATTGTTAAAAATTTTCAGAATTGAATTAATGACAATAAAAGAATGACAAAACACATCAAATATATGAAAATGTTTTATTTATTTGTTTATTTATTTATTTATAAAATGTTTTAAAATTTTCTTTTATTTATATTTAAATCTTTTCTCATAATATTGTCATTTTTCTTTTTGCAAGAATAATTTAATATAGCATTTGTGGAAGTCCACACCAACATTTTTTTCTATTTTTTTTCTCTATTGTGACCATCATCACAAGAATCTACATGAAGATTAAAAATCCAGTACTTTGATTTCATTTTAATATTTTCTTCTTTTTTTTTACAAAGTTTTATTCATTCACAAACAACTTTGTACACTTTCTGTTGATTTTTTTTCTTTTTACATGTCAGTTGTTTGGTTACGTCTTTTGAAGAGGTGAAGAGGCTCATCCCTTGTTTCCTGTTTAGGATGTGGTTCCCAGCTTTTTTTTTTTTTCAAATTTTCCAATCTTCTTTCACTTTTTTTCCTCTTTTCTCAATTGGAGTAGATAGACTAAACTATCGCCCGGTTCACACTCCACCCACGTCTTTTGAACAGGTGAAGAGGCTCATCCCTTATTTCCTGTTTAGGATGCGGTTCCCAGCTTTTTTTTTTTTTTTCAAATTTTCCAATCTTCTTTCACTTTTTTTCTCTTTTCTCAATTGGAGACTAAACTATCGCCCGGTTCACACTCCACCCATGTCTTTTGAACAGGTGAAGAGGCTCATCCCTTGTTCCCTGTTTAGGATGTGGTTTCCGGCCTTCTCTTTTTCCAATCATTTTACTCTTAAGTAGCCCCATGCGCATCAGTGGCGTTACCGCTTTGCTTGGGGATGATATGATTAAAAAAAAAATAAAATAAAATATCATAATCTGACAAAAATATTCGAAGTTATGTACACAGCTAAATGTCGCAGATTTATTGAATAAAGAAAAGAATTGTCTTTTGTTAGTTTATCCAAAACTATATAATTGTAGAGAACAAAATTTACTGTCGTATCATTAGGGTATAGCAGGGAGCCACTGTAATATCCCTGAAGATAACAGTTACTTTCAGGGATTTGTTCTGTTGTTATAGCGACAGTCGTGCCAGTGTGGTCTCTGGGTCGTTGGCATGATCGCAACTTCTCATATTCAAATTTTCGTTTCCATAGACAGAAAGAATATATTTTTGTCGCTTCCGATGCTGGAGTGTCCTTTTTGAGTTCATACGTCATGCAGTGTTCAATATGGGTGTTATTTAAACTCTTTTTAAAAGGGAAACACTGATAGAAGTTTGAAAAGCAAAGAAACAAATCTTATAACGTAAAAATTAATTGTTATTTTATCGCAAATGTTGAAAGATTACTCTGAAAAGTGGACAGTATAAAATGCAGAAGAATTTTTTTCATACACACAGATACACATGTGTGTGCACATACAGGTATACATACAAGTACGCACACGTACATGCGCGCGCGCGCACACACACACACACACACACACACACATAAAATGCTGAAAAGAGAATTTGTGCGGATGAATACACACACACACACACACACACATATTCACAAGATATATGTTATACATATATAATTAATATATAGTCATCCGCAGGCAGATCTGTTTCACTGTATCACAACTCATCATTATGGTTAGACATCCGATTGCTTTTGTCCAGGAGTCACATGAGTCGGCGATTCTACCTCTGAGCTATGGGCGCTCGGTAGAAAGTGGCAGACTTTTAGCGTGTGATATACCATTTAAACATATAATTGATATATATATATATATATCCACTTAAGATATATATATATATATATATATATATATATATATATATATACCGAGTGAGCACTGTACAGGACAGAGAACAATGTGTCCTCATACCAAGAGGTACAGTCATGATAGTCGAGCAGATGTTGTCCGATGGCCGAGTCATGAACAGCTTGAGTGGTTCTTCAAGGCCGTCTTAGACTACCCGAACGTACTGCGTTATCTGTGATTCCAACCTAACATTGGTACGTCCTATGTATACCGCATCGCAACGGCATTTGAACTTGTAAACAATTGAATTTTTACGAAAATAGGACAGCCTATCTTTACTAAAAGAAGGAAACACAGTTCGTGTCTGAAACACCACGCAACAAAACTGAAAAGTAACAGGACGAAACACATGCCGAAACCTTGTTAGTTATTAAAAGATTACTCGTTATATTATATATATATATATATATATATATACAAAAGTAGCTATTTTGTTTCTGAATATATATATATATATATATATATATATTCAGAAACAAAATAGCTACTTTTGTAGTGATATTATAACATATTCATATTATAATCTCTGAATAAACATTAGTAGCTCTACTTTGTATTGAGCATTTTTTTTAAGAATAGTGTTTCTTTGGATACGGAATATTATTCCATCCATAAGTACTCTATATATTAAACTAAATATTAATGCCACCACTGACACTAAAGTGATCAACTTCCTCGATGTAACCTTTAATCTGAATACCGGCAGTATAACCCACATATTTTCTTTTCTACAAGCATTTTTATGGCAACTGCTCTAACGAATTTTTTTCACTAGTACCCCATTCACGTGTTTTTACTCGTTCTACCAGATTGGCATTAAGGTCCCACCTATTTACCGTAGAAATAGTTAAATGTAGCCGCCTCTTCTACTCTGACAGTTTCTTTTCTCGCACTTCACGTTTGTGGAGCTCCATACCGTTTGCTTGCTTCTTTGATAGCTACAAACTCCAACAGCTTAAATGCAACGTCAATTGTCATTTTCTATTTGTTTGATTCCGATCCATCACTTATCCTTCCTTTGATATCCACTGTACGTTGTTTTTTGCTCTCACTGTAATCCCCTGCTCACCAGTGGTGGTTTTATTTAGCTTGGGGTGAAATGATTAACCACCACAATAGAATTCTAGAAAACTTACATAAATCAATCCAGTTTAGATTATCTACCAACTCTAGTAATAAGGACATTTTTGAAAACAGCAAAATTAAATATATAAAGTCTTTAAAAAAGTAACCACAAAGCAGGATTAGAATATTTAAATAAAAGCAAAAAAGGTAAAAAATAGGCTGAAACCCCTTGAACATAACATCATATGGTTAAACCAACCTTCGGAACAATTTTCCTAAATTTAATTCGCGAGCATTTTAACCATTTCCCTGCATTAAAAAAAATTTTGTTTTAACAAAAACGATATTAAAGTTAGCTATAGTTACGTTAAGAAGATCGATAAATATATATCACAACATAACAATATGATATTAAATAAACACATGTCAAACTTGCAACATAATAATAGTAACCCTACTAAAAATAACTGTAACTGCCGAAAAAATAAGAAACGTCCACTAAACAGCCAATGTATGACCAAAAGTATAATTTACCGAGCCAGCATTCATTCTAATGGCGATGTTAAATTTTATTTTGGCTCAGCTGAAAAATAATGGAAATACCGTAACTACAATCATCAAATGATTTTAAGCAATTGTAAACAAAGCAAAAGCGCTTCCCTCTCAAAATATTTCGGACAGTTAAAAACAAAAACCCAATTATTATCTGGGATATCATCGCAAAAAACACAGCTTATAATGGAAAGTGAAATAGATGTAATATATGCCTTTTAGAAAACTTTTTTTTATTTTAAGACAAATAAATAACCCTAATTTACTAAACAAAAGAAGTGAATTGACGATAGCAGGCAAACATAGAAATAAATATCTGTTTAAATACGTTGAGCTACATTAATATGGATTATTCTAGACAATTTCATGTTATTATTATTATCGTTATTCTTATTAATTTCTTTTGTTTTTCCTTTAAACTAAAAACAACGAATAATCCCCTTTGACTCATAGGCACCAAACGTATACCTTCTACCCTAGAAATATTCTACGTATTAACTTAACTTTTGAGATTTCACTTTTCAGGTTTTAGTTGAAGTTAAATTATACAATTAAAAAAAATAAAATTTGGGTGTCAATCTGAGGACAGTGCAGAGGATACTGTGACCCCAGAAGATGTACCGAAAGTGACGAAAACCAACAGCATGGTGTTTGTAGTGATCACTGGTGACGGTGACGTTATGCTTCCATTCATTTTCTCCACAGGGCCTCAGACTCGACACGGAGGCCTACATCAAGTGCTATGGGGAGGTAGTGCCGCCCTGGGCCAAGAGGGTGGATACTGGAAAAACTTTCCTGGCAACAGGAATCTACACCATGCCACACAAACAGGAGAATCCAGTCAAGGTTGTTAGTCAATTTATGTGACCACATCATCCCTTACATCTCGACACCTAACTCCACAGACGGTAAACGCTTTGATTACTATGTGTGAAGCGCAGTTGAACGAGAGACCAACAAAACTCTTTGTAACACCAAGGATAAACTGAAGGCAAGGATTATGGCAGCATTAATCAACTTAAACAAGGAGATAGTCCAGAAGAAATGCAAGAGACTCTGAAATAGTCTGGAGGCCGTGATTGAAGCCAATGGCAATTTTATTGAATAAATTTACTATTTCAAGATATTTTTTGTGTAACTTTGGTAAATATATCTGTTAAAATGAGATGTCAGAGTCATTTTAATTTTGGCATAATCCAAACTACAATTTATCCATCGCACCCCGTATATCTGTTAAAATGAGATGTCAGTGTTTATTTTATTTTGGCGTCATTTAGACAAACTCCCACCCTATATAAGCATCCACACTTACATACTTATTCATCGGTGCATTAAAATATGTTATTACAATTTATATCTACATATTCATATGCACACAATTACATGCTTATATATATATATATATATATATATATATATATATATATAGGGCGTTGGTGTACCGACTTTCCTTATGGAATTCTTTTCGTGGCTCATATGCAGGTTTAAATTGAATTAAAAGGGATAAAGGGATAAAGTATACAGTTAGGAAGATGGTAGTAGGTGGATATATAAATAAGCCATTTATCTATTTAACCGTGAACGTGACGGGGAAGAAGAGAAAGCGGGTATTGCGGGACAGGCGGAATCATCTAATTCGTCAATTTGACTTTGTGATTGTCCGCATTTCAACTTGCAATTTGTTTTCCCGCCTTTTTCGGGCTCAGCGTCTTGTCTTCTTGTCTGTTTTGTTCAATTGTTTATGCCAGGGTAGATACCGGGCAACGTCGGTCCAGTGAGATTCCCAAGAGTTTTGTGGCATTAGTAAGAAAGGAAACAATACGAGTAATGGCTTCAATAACAGCAGCGTTGACGATAAGCAAACAAAACAGATGTGTTGAAGGAAAAAGGTGTGGCACGGAGAGATTGATAGATTGGTTGGTAGAGAAGGAACGGGGTGCAAAGAGAAAAGAAATAAAACAATAGAAAAGACGGATGAATGGAGGTTGGTTAATGAGAGAAAACAAAGTCAGGTTGACATTGACGAATACACTTTTGGAGAAAGAAGGGGAAGTATAGACACAAAGGATAAAAAAAGGGGGTAATTGAGTAATGCTTATAAATAGAGACAGAAGGATAAATAGAAAGAGAGGGGGAAGAGGGGAAGAGAGGCAAGAAAAAAAGAAAGGAATAAAAGAGAAAGAAATTACAAAAACTTGGAGAAAGAAGGGGAAGTATAGACACAAAGGATAAAAAGTGGGGGGGGGGGTAATTGAGTAATGCTTAGAAATAGAGACAGAAGGATAAATAGAAAGAGAGAGGGAAGAGGGGAAGAGAGGCAAGAAAAAAAGAAAGCAAGAAAAGAGAAAGAAATTACAAAAAAAAAATGGAGAAAGGATATCAACGAGAAAAAAGAAAGTAGAAAAATAAAAGAAGATAGAAATAAAAATCGATTTATTATAAATTGAAATGGAAACAGCGAAGATAAGTTCAAGGAGATGAACGACTCGAAGAAAACAGACAAAACAAAAAAAAAATTGAAGAAAGGAAGAAAAAGGAAGAATGAACAAAACAGTGGGTGGGAAAAAAGGAAGGTGTAAATAATGAAAGGAAGAAAAGTGAGGAAGATGAGATCAAGGAGAGAAAAGAAAGAAATAATTAACCTTTTTAACCTTCATCCTTAAGAAAATAAAAACAAATGGTTTGTCAAAATGGCGGTATTTCCCTTCACACCGATATTACTGTATGCACTTTTGACTGCCTCAGCAATGTTTATTTACAAGGTTATAAAAATATGTGAATAAAGTACAATGCAATATTTATTACTAGCAGTATAGCCCGGCGTTGCTCGGGTGTAATGAAAGCTTTAAATCTAATCCATGGTCCTGGAGCTCAGACTCATTGGACGTTGGCACGAAAAACTAAAAAGCAATAGTTGTTTCCAGTTAAAGCGAAACCGTAGACTGAAAGAAAAAATGAATGGATGTAAGTCAAATTTTGATTTCCTGGTATTGATATCAAATAAGTTTTTTTCATTGTAAACTGAATTTTGAAGGCTAAATAAGTCCTCTGAGTAAATGGTATCATGGCTGAGTCTAAGAACTACAATTATACCTACTTAGAGCCAAACCTGAAGCAAAAACTCAAATAAATGGGCTGAAAAAAATACAGACATGCAGGCAGATAAACAGACTCACACAAACATCTTGCCTTATATATATATATATATATATATATATATATATATATATATATTATCGATTTTCTGCACTATTGTAAGAACTGCAACCTTGAAACTTCTGAATATCGTTTCTTATGTCTTTGTCTATGAGTGCATCAAATTTGATTAAAATCGGACCACTCCTTCTATTACCCGATTTTTTCGATTATCGATTTTCGATATTTATCGGGGGGTGGGGTACCTCGACACAAAACCTAGCTAAGAACACTCGCAGACGCTTATAGTACAAATGTGTAAATTTTCAAGAAAATCGGTTCAGCCGTTTGGGAGTCTATAGGTAACACACACACACACACACACACACACACACACACACACACACACACACACACACACACACACACACACACACACAAAGTTCCATTTATAAATAAGTTTAGATTTACCTTTCATAAAGATTTATTATTTACCGTTTTATAGTGTTTATTCCGTTGTCACTGCTATTACGGTATACACTTTGAACTCCCTCGGCAATGTTTATATGAAAGACTATAAAAATACACGGATAAAAGTCCCATTTTATAAAAAAATAAATTTGAAAAGTAATATTTTTATTAAAAAATTCATCAAAATTATCAAAATTTGTATGAGGAAAATAAGCTTCTAAACAATTTTATTAAATATACGCGGCGAGAACAAAAGAAAAGCCTGAGAAATGCATTAAAAAAATATATAATTACATTTACTCGTCGTTATGTGTTTATTTGAATGTTCTTGTTCAAACATTTTAAAACTTTTATGAATAAAAGATTGTTTGCATATTTGTTTCTTTAGAAGGTGGTAAATAAATATTTCATTATAGTTGCTTCACATATTTTTATAATCTAAATATAAAATTATATCTTATAAATAATTATAAATAAAAATTTATAATATAATATAAATTATATCTTGGAAATAATTATAAATAAAAATTTATAATATAATATAAATTATATCTTATAAATAATTATAAATAAAAATTTATAATATAATATAAATTATATCTTGTAAATAATTATAAATAAAAAAGTATAATATAATATAAATTATATTATAAATAAAGAAGCTTATAAATAAATAGCGTTTAGTATTTTTGTTGAAAATTCTCAAGAATAAAGAAAATGTATAAATCCACTTTCAGAGATTTAAGCCTAATTCTTCTTTCTTTTTTTATGTGCCCTATCCCTTCAGGACGTAGGCGATCATGGCTTTCTACGTTTCCCAGTCCCTGGTGGCTCTGAGCACGCCTTCTCCTGTTACACCATGCAATCCTCGTTCCGTCATCCACCTGATTAGGTTCTTCAAATATGTTATCCGTTGCTTTCCCCTGTCTCTTTTACCTCTATCTGGCCTGTTAGTATCAGGTTCTCCAAGCCATCCTTCCTTATTGCGTGTCCCAGAAACTTCAGCTGTCTCTTCCTGATGCTCAGTATTAATTTCCTTTTTGTTTCCATCATTTCCAAGACCTCATCATTGCTCACATGCTCGATCCATGAGATTCGCAGCATCCTTCTGTAGAACCACATTTCAGTTGTTTCAAGTTTTTTCCTTCATCTTTGATGATATTATCCAGCATTCACTGCCATATTGAAGGACAGACATCACGTAGCAATCCAGTACACTTTTCCTAGTTTCTAGCGAAATTGTCCTGTTTCTTAATACCTTACTCAACTTCTGAGAGTTCTTAAAAACTGGAGTAACATAAGACGATTTACAGCAGGCAGGAAAGCAGGAGGAAGCCAGTTTAGAGAGAACAGAAGCCAATTCGGGAGCATGCTTCTTAAGGATTATTAAAAGGATGCCATCGGGTTCACATGCTTTGTGGGGATCTAGGTTAGAGATAATAGCAGAAATGGAAGGGGTTATAAGCATATCACTCAACAGAGACTCAGTGGAATGTTAGGTAGGTATACACCGCATGAATAAATAGTGTTTGAGGAGAATTTACGGGCAAAGCATTCAGCTTTATCAGCAGAGGATGTAAACACCCCAAATTGATTAAAGAAAATGGCACAGAGTTTTTGCGCTTATTTGATAGTCTATTTGATACTCTATTTGAGAACTGCCAGTAATCACGAAGGCCAAAGTTGTTAGAGGCAATGCGGTGCCTCATTCTCACGGCAAACAAGGACTTTGCTCCTTGAGGACTCGTTTATATTTATTACGTTCAGCAATAAATAGGCACCTGTTATGACTAGAGCTTTCACACAGGTAAAACCGAAAGTAGTGGTATGCTGGTGTAAACCATGGAGAAGATTGAGGTTTCACCTGGGATTTCCGGAAAGGGATGAAAGAGTCTCTGCTCGGTTTAATCCAAGATAAAACCCCAGCGGCACAATTTTCAATTGAGAGGTTGAAGATATCAGTCCATGGGGCGTCACGAAGAGAATCACGGAGTGAGTCCCTATCAGCAAGATGGTTACAGAAAGTGGTCTTACGAATAGGGGGTTCCTGTTTAATGACTGGAACGAAATATTAATATCTCCCACAGAGTGGTCAGGGTTACCAAGATGGCAGTGTTACGAAGCTCGGCAAGAGCGAGGAGAGCAGGTAAGATATAAATGAAGTAGAAAAGCCTGTTGCTCGGTTTTGCTAAGGGAAGAAATAGAGAATTTCATAATTTGAGTTAAGGATGGGGCAATGGAAAAATTGAATATCTGAATACCAGCAACAGCGGTACCTTTAGAATGTTTCGGCCATATCTCATGGTGAGCATTAAGTCCCCAAAGACAAAGATGTTCGCAGATGGATAGAGAGAAAGTGTCCTTTCTATATTGTCAGTTATCGTGTCTAATATACTGCAGTTCTGTGAAGAGGGGGTGCGATAAAAGAAAAATAGGTAACAGAGTTTAGTAGCGAAAGACGAAAGCATACGAAGGAGCAATCAAGGACCTCGAGAGAGGCCATCGGAAGATTATCCCACATATATATATATATAAAGACTAAGCATACTTTTGGTAAAGAGGAAAACAGACTACCAAGAATTCATTGGTAGCAATGGAAGTAGTTAAGTTAATTTCACGGAGGGCAGCCGTTCCAAGAGGAAATATTCTACGCTACAGAAGTCGGAACGGATGCCACTAATTTTAGTAAAATAAAAGCTGAGGAGGGTAGATATTTCTTTTTTTTGTTTACTGATTTAATCATATTTCTATTTGTTGTGCTTTACCATGGAGTTCATTTTGAGGAGAAAGAAAAAAAGGCCACAATAATTCTCTATCTGTCGTCAATAACAATACAAACTAGCCAGAGCATAGCTGAGAACACAGCATAGTGTAGCCTCAAGGTCAGTCAGTCAGTTAAGTGCCATACGTGATACACGCTTGGGTGATCATGTCTCGAAAGAGGCATGACTGACTGGGCAGAAGATTATCCCGCAGTAGGTTGCTATTGCTTTCTGCGGTAGACTGGTTGCCGACCAAGGCTATAGAACCCAATCTGTCCTGCTATTTAGCCCATAACTGGAAGGAAGAGACGGATTAATACCTTTTCCAAGATTATTTGCCCAGTCAGTCATGTCTCTTTGATCGCCCAAGCATGTATCACGTATGACACTTAACTGACTGACATCGAATCTATAGCGACTTCTACTGATAGGAAGTTTGGGTCACTGTGTCGGGCCAGAAAATTTTTCTCGTCAGAATCCATTTTGCACATTTATAAATCTAATATTCGTCCGTGCATTGAATATTGCTGCACATATTTGGCCGGGTGCTTGTGCTATTCATCTTGAGGTTACCGACAAAATGCAAAGGAGGGTTCTGTAATGTAATCGATCCACCTTCGGTCAATTTCTCACCGACGGGATGTGGCTGCCCTCCGTCTTTTCTACAAGTATTTTGATAGCTACAACACTGACGAGCTTCTTTTCCTGGTACCTCGACCGCATCTGCTACAAGATTGGCATCTAGGACCCACCAACCCTTTTACCGTCGAACTAGTTAAGTGTAACCTCCTCTTTTACACTAACAGTTTATTTTCTTGCACTTTCCGTTTGTGGAATCCCTTTCCGTTTGCTTGCTTTCTTAGCAGCTACAATCTCGAAAAGTTTAAATGCAATGTCAATTGTCATTATCTATATTTTTGATTCCCATCTCCCTCTTATCCTTTCTTTGACATTCCCTGTCCATTTTTTTTTTCTTTTCTCTCACTGTCACCCACTGCGTACGTGTGACGCTCCTGCTTTGCTTGGGGGTGAAACGATTATAAACAGAAAAAGAAAATACTTTCATGCTGCCTCCTATATATGAATTTACTCGAGCCACAAGATTAGCAACTAGGTCCCACTCTTTTACTGTGAAACCAATAAATTGTAAACCCCAATTCTACTCCATCAGCTTCTTTTCACGCACTTCCTGCCTGTGGAATTCTCTTCCATTTAGTAGCTTTCCCGACAGCTACAATCTTCCAGTATTTAAATGTATAGTCAATAGTCATCTCATATCTCACTAACCTGCATCCTCTCTCTCATGCTTATTTCTCCGTCCACTCCACTCTCATCAGTATTCTTATCCTTCTCCTACCCTCTTCTTGACACCTCCTGTAACCTGTTACTCTTTCTCATAACTTAACTCCTTTATTAAACCCCCTGCACAACA
>JBBBDQ010000744.1:3075000-3080000 GCA_037127315.1 Ascarosepion bandense | reverse complement strand
TTCAGTCTGATCTATCTATCTATCTATCTATCTATCTATCTATTTCAGTCTGATCTATCTATCTCAGTCTAGTCATATCTATCTATCTATCTATCTATCTATCTATCTATCTATTTCAGTCTGATCTATCTATCTCAGTCTAGTCATATCTATCTATCTATCTATCTATCTATCTATCTATCTATCTATCTATCTATCTATCTATTTCAGTCTGATCTATCTATCTCAGTCTAGTCATATCTATCTATCTATCTATCTATCTATCTATCTATCTATCTATCTATCTATCTATTTCAGTCTGATCTATCTATCTCAGTCTAGTCATATCTATCTATCTATCTATCTATCTATCTATCTATCTATCTATCTATCTATCTATTTCAGTCTGATCTATCTATCTATCTATCTATCTATCTATCTATTTCAGTCTGATCTATCTATCTCAGTCTAGTCATATCTATCTATCTATCTATCTATCTATCTATCTATCTATCTATCTATCTATCTATTTCAGTCTGATCTATCTATCTCAGTCTAGTCATATCTATCTATCTATCTATCTATCTATCTATCTATCTATCTATCTATCTATCTATTTCAGTCTGATCTATCTATCTCAGTCTAGTCATATCTATCTATCTATCTATCTATCTATCTATCTATCTATCTATCTATCTATCTATTTCAGTCTGATCTATCTATCTCAGTCTAGTCATATCTATCTATCTATCTATCTATCTATCTATCTATCTATCTATTTCAGTCTGATCTATCTATCTCAGTCTAGTCATATCTATCTATCTATCTATCTATCTATCTATCTATCTATCTATCTATCTATCTATCTGTCTGTCTGTCTGTCTGTCTGTCCAAGACAATTTGTAATGTTTTTACTTTGATCTGTTTCACCGATGGTCAGGTATTTTCAGAAAAATAATTTCATTTCACAACAGAGACGAAAAGCGATTCATGTCGACCTTGATTTTTTTTACTTTAACTACTTATCCTTTATAGATTATGAAGAGTCGTTTGATAAAATACCCCACAAAAAACTGTTGGAACCTCTAGGTGGCCTTGTTATATTTAGGACGGATATACTGTGGGCAAACCTCCCGCATGAGGATAAAAATTAATTCAGCAAATATACAAAATTAGTGTGTAACGCAAATATGTGTCTTCTCAACGGACTTATTCAACCTGAGCATTCATTATTGGTAGAAACAATCTCAAAAACATAAGATATACAGATGTTATAATCTTCTTAAAACCAGATCTTCTTCTGATTCATGTTACACAAATTTCCACCACTGGTGGGATGTGAACACCGCGAAACCCAAGAGTGAATTAAAAACTTCGTTTTCTGCGCACAGGCTCCGCACATAGCTTCTGTTTCTCTTACACATTCCAAGAAAAATACAGTCCAGAATTTTCATCAATAGCATCCACTCCCGCCTAAAGAAACAAATAAAAATTAAAGCCGATCTGAACCGAAGAAAAGGATATAAAACCATCAAAGAGAATTCTTGGGCATTCGGTCGGCATACAAGCCACGATTCACAAGACCCGTCTGAATGCGACCTCCCAGCTCTAATAATACCTGCTAAAGACCGTTGCCAAAATAAGTCACACCTTGACCCTTCCTCTCTTATCATACGCCTTCGCAGACAACTTTTATGACTGTACTTATCTTTTTCTTTCAACCAGAGATAATTACAGCGATTTTCCGCTTCTATTTTCTCGCTAATACAAATATATATTTTCTAAACCTCCGTCGTTACTTCTTTGTTCTGCCACCATACGCTTAACATAACACAGATGACACTGTGTTAATTAGTCAGTCAGTTTCGAGACATGACTGACTGGCAGAAGATTTTCCCGGAGTAGATTGCCATTACTTTCTGCAGTAGACTGGTTGCCAACCAAGGCTATAGAACCCAATTATTTAACTCATAACTGGAGAGAAGAGGCGGATTAAAACCTTTCCCAAGAGTATGCAACGAATCCAACTGGAATTCGAACTCGGCTTTACAATTTCTCGTTCCGAGCCGATATCCCCTGCACCACAACGCACAAAATTAAAACTACAAGACAAGAACTGCTACAGAATGTACTAAAGGAAAGCAAGAAGAAAACAAATTAACATTAATTGCAAGAAGGAAGAATGGATGGTTAGCAGCAAAAAGAAAAAAAAAGTCCAAGATGAGAACTACGAACTGGGGACAATACAATAGAGCAATTTAAATGTCTAGGAAGTATTTTAACAGAGGAGGGAATATGCAACAAATATGCCTTCCAAAAGCGAAGCAAAGTATTTTAAAACTGTAAAAAACATCGTTAGAAATACAGAAAAGAATACTGTTGTATAATATCGGTCCTCCTTTATGGTACTTTTTTTTTCGCAAACAAGGAAGAGAGCTGAGTAACAGAAATGTGGTTCTACAGAAGGATGCTGAGAATACAATGTTTTTGAACATGTCATCAGCGTGAAACTTTTAGACAAAATGGAAATAAAAAGGACACTTTCTCATTAGAGAAAGACAACTGAAATATCTAGAGTGAACAATGAGGAAAGAGGGCTTGGAGAATCTCAGAGTCACAGGACAAACTAAATTCGAGAAGTACAGAGAAAAGCAGCGAATAACATACGTAATATACACATAGTTGGGGTTATAGGGGAAAATATCAATTTCCATGAAAATACTTGTAGAAAAGACAGAGGGAAGCTACATCACGTCGGTGAGAAATTGACAGAAGTCCGGCTGACAAGTCAGGATTGATTATATTGCAGATCATCTTCTGAATTTTGCTGAGAACCTCAAAATGGATAGCAGAAGCACCCAGCCAGATAAGCCAAAAGTATTCAATGCACGGACAAAGGGTAGATTTATAAATGTGCAAAATGGATTCTGACGAGAAAAACTTCCTGGCCCGACAAAGTAAACCAACATTCCTAGCAATAGATGCAGCTATGGATTCAATGTCGTCATTCCATTTGAGGTTATTTGAAAGAGTAAGACCAAGTGCGTTGCTCTCTATGAGATAAGTGTCATCCATTCTAATAGTAGGCAGTGAGATAAATCTTTATTTTTATCTAATGTTCACCCAGTACAAGGCTCAGGAGCCACTCAAGGCACAGGGTTACTGAATGAAGACTGTGATATAAATATAGGAAGAGGAATTGGGAAGAATATCTAAACTTATTTATAAATGGAACTTTGTGTGTGTGTGTGTGTGTGTGTGTGTGTCTGTGTGTGTGTATCAGTTACCTATAGACTTCGAAATGGCTGAACCGATTTTCTTGAAAATTTACACAGTTGTACTATAAGCGTCTGCGAGTGTTCTTAGTTAGATTTTGTGTCGAGGTACCCCCGATAAATATCGAAAATCGATAATCGAAAAAATCGGGTTATAGAAGGAGTGGTCCGATTTTAATCAAATTTGATGCACTCATAGACAAAGACATAAGAAACGATATTCAGAAGTTTCAAGGTTGCAGTTCTTACAATAGTGCAGAAAATCGATAATCTATATATAAAAAACAAGATGTTTGTGTGTGTGTCTGTTTATCTACCTGTATGTCTGTATTTTTTCAGCTCTTTTACTTTAGTTTTTGCTTCGGGTTTGGCTCTAAGTAGGTATAATTGTAGTTTCTTAGTCTCAGCCATGATACCATTTACTCAGAGGACTTATTTAGCCTTTAAAATTCAGTTTACGACTAAAAAACAAATTTGATATCGATACCAGGAAATCAAAATTTGACTTATCCATTCATTTTTTCTTTCAGTCTACGGTTTCGCTTTAACTGGAAACAACTATTGCTTTTTAGTCTTTGGTGCCAACGTCCAAAGAGTCTGAGCTCCAGGACCATGGATTAGTTTTAAAGCTTTCATTAAACCCGAGCAACGCCGGGCTATACTGCTAGTGGTGATATATAAGAAAAATAACGATTGGAACTAAATTTGAAGTTGCTAAGATTTTAGCGTTCAGGGAAGAATCACCAGTTCTCGGGGGAAAAATTACCTTTTTTTTCAATTTGTTTCTAATAATGTTCTCTCAATATAAGGCTTAAGAATCACTCAAGATAGACTTTAATTGTCGTGTTGTATGAGCCAAAGAAAGGGCATGAAGCGAAGATCATGGGTCTATGTAGGAAAGGTAACGGCTAACATTAAACGTAAAGAGGTCAAGAGTGTTGTGGCGAGAAAAAAAGAAAATATTTAGGAAAAAAAAAAAAATCAAAACAAAACAAAACTAGAAAATCAATCCTAAAAGGGAAACAAAAGAAAAACCTCTGATCCTATACAAAAGATAGGAAATGAGTGTCAATCAAAACATAGTCGAACCAATCTATTGAGAGATAAAATAATGAGTGAATAATATTTCTCCCAGAGAGCAATACACTACGCCTCCTCGGACTTACCCTGTCCTCAGACCTCAAATGGAACCACTATATTGAATCCATAGCAAAATCTACTACTCAGAAGATTGGGTCACTATGTCGATCCAGGATGTTTTTTCCACCTGAATCCATCCTGCATATATACAAGTCAACCATCCGTCCGTGCATGGAGTACTGCTGCCATTCTCCTCAGTGTTCTTGACAAGCTCCAAAGGAGAGTCTGTAATGTGATAGGTACTGATCTGGCGACTCGACTGCAGCCACTTCCCCATCGTCGAGATGTGGCCTCCCTCTGTCTCTTCTATAAATACTTTCATGGCTTCTGCTCGGATGATGTCACTGATGCCTCCTCAACAGGTGTTTACCGGTGCAACCAGACTGGCAACTGGGTCCCACCCATTCACAGTCAGGTTAGCCAAATGCAGACGACAATTCTACTCCTGCAGCTTCCTCTCTCGCACTTCCCGCCTGTGGAACTCACTCCCGTATTCTTGCTTTCCTGACGGCTACAACCTCCAGAAATTCAAATGCAAATTCAATACTCATCTCCTAACCACTGGACTCTAGCTCTCTCCCCTCCCCCGTATAACCTTCCCTTTCT
>JBBBDQ010000744.1:2932500-3070000 GCA_037127315.1 Ascarosepion bandense | reverse complement strand
AGAATGGAATAGAATAAGAGGGAAATCTGGTGGGGGAAAAGATAGAGAAAGAATAAAAGAAAATATAGAAATTAAAGGTAGCGGGGGAAAAAGGGAACGAAAGTAAAAAAGAAGAGAAGAAAAAGAAAAACTGAAAAGAAAAAGTGAACGAATAAAGAAAAAAAGAAAGGAACGCTTTGTTTTGTCTGACAAAAGGCTATAAAAATAATGAGCTTAATCAGAATAAAATCTGTTAGCATTGGTCTGCGAGACATTGTAAAAATCTAAAAAAAAACAAAAAAAAAACGCATCAGAACTGGCCTTCAAGAATAGAGAATCAGAATGAAAAAAGAAACAGAAGCTGGAACCAAAAAATTAAAAGATGAATACATTAAAAAGGAGACATTGAATACACGGCAAGAGGGAGAGTAGAGAGTGAGAGAGCGCGCGCGAGAGAGAGAGAGATAGATAGATTGGAGGGACTGAAATGATGACAAAGAAAGAAAGAAAGAAAGAAAGAAAGAAATGGGAAAGGTAAAGCAAGAAACAGTATGAAAGAGAAAGTGCCAAAGAAAAGGTGAGAGAAAGAATCGGCTAAAGGTAGAAAGAAAAAAGAAAAAAGAGCAGAGAAAAAGATATAGGAAACGACAAGAGAAAAATAGCACGAAAGAAAGAAAGAAAGAAAGAAAGAAAGAAAGGAAAAAAAAATAATACACATAAAAACGAAACAGTGGACAGAGAAATTGCTAAAGAAGAAAAGAAAGAAAGAAAGAAAGAAAGAAATAAAGAAAGGAAAAACAATAATACAAATAAAAACGAAACAGTGGACAGAGAAATTGCTAAAGAAGAAAAGAAAGAAAGAAAGAAAGAAATAAATAAAGGAAAAACAATAATACAAATAAAAACGAAACAGTGGACAGAGAAATTGCTAAAGAAAGAAAGAAAGAAAGAAAGAAAGAAAGAAAGAAAGAAAGAAAGGAAAAATAATAATACACATAAAAACGAAACAGTGGACAGAGAAAGTGCTAAACAAAGAGAGAAAAAAAGAAAAACGAAAGAAAGAAAGAATGAAAGGCAGAGAAAGAAAATTGAACAACGACAGAAAAACATGAACAAAGAAAGTTCTAAAGTTAGGAAGAGATAAAGTAAGAAAGAAAAAAAGATAAAAAAAAGCAAATGAAAAAAGAAAAAGCATGAATGCATGGATGAATGAAGGAAAGAAAGATAACACGAGAAAGAAAAAAAGAACAAGTAAGAGCGAAAGAAAGAAAGAAAGAACAAAAGAAAAAGATGAAAAGAAAAACCAACATAGACCGGTGAAAGAATAGTGAGAATAAGAAAGTACTAAAGTGAGTGAGAAAGAAAGGAAAAAAGAAAGTGTTGAGATAACGATAATGAGAGGGCAAGAGACCTCGAGAGAAAGAAGAAGAAGAAGAAGAAGAAGAAGAAGAAGAAGAAGAAAATTGTGAATGAACGTATTATATACTTGATCGGGGATGAGAGAGTGGGTCGAGAACTAATCTTACTCCAGACACAATAAATTGTTCTGGACGAGATTGAACTCTCGCAAAACAATTTAAGAAGCTAGACAGGTGTATAAAGCTGCCTGCCAATCAATTCGGCTTTTTTTTTACTGAGCCATCACACACACACACACACACACACACACACACACACACACACACACACACACACACACACACACACACACATGCACAATTACATTACGCGTGTGTACCAGATTTAGTGCAATATCCAGTATATATACATAGATACGAATACTCTACATATATGTTTACACACACACGCGCTCACACACATATTGTATATACTCTTATATCTTTTCTATAGAAAGGCACTCGCTTTATGGATGCAAAATTTAAAATTATGTTTCTCTGATTAATTCTTTATAAGTTGTCTTAGAAATATTCAATCTTTCCAACAAACGTTATTATACATATACACATGTGCATCTACACACACACACAAACACACACACACACAAACACACACACACACATACACACATACACACAAACATTTTTTTAATCATTTCACCCCAAACAAGGCAGATTTAGTGCCATTGTTGCGCAGGGGGTTACATAGAAGAAAGTGATGAGAAAGAGGGGTAGGTTATAGGGGATGTCAGGAGGAGGGTAGTAGACGGATGAGAATACCGGTGTAATGGGGGTGGGAGTGTATAGAGAAAAGAGAATGAGAGAATGGATGCGAGTTAGTGAGATAGATGTCTATTGACCTTACATTTAAATTCCTGGAGATTGTAATTGTCGGGGAAGCAAGTATATGGAAAGGAATTTCACCGGCGGCATGTGCGAGAAAAGCAGCTGTTAGAGTAGAAATTGCGGTTACATTTTATCGGTTTCACTGTAAAAGGGTGGGACCTAGTTGCTGGTCTAGTAGCTTGTGTAAATTCATACATAGGGGGGCACCAGTGAGCTAATTTCAATGGAGCAGAAGCCGTGAAAGTATTTGTAGACGAGGAAGTCACGTCACGCCGGTGAGGGAGCGACTGCAGCTGAGCCGCCAAGTCGGTATCGATCACATTACAGATTCTCCGTTGGATTTTGTCAAGAAACCCGAGGTGAATAGCAGGGGCACGCGAATATATCATACTGCATTGTTTTCTATAGGAAGTTATTGTCTTTTTTTAACGTGAAATTTTCATAACTACCAATGTAACATTAAGTACTTGGATCTATCTATCTATCTATCTATCTATCTATCTATCTATCTATCTATCTATCTATCTATCTAGTCTGTTCATATCTATCTATCTATCTATCTATCTATCTATCTATCTATCTATCTATCTCAGTCTGTTCATATCTATCTATCTATCTATCTATCTATCTATCTATCTATCTATCTATCTATCTAGTCTCAGTCTATCTATCTATCTATCTATCTATCTATCTATCTATCTATCTATCTATCTATCCCTGTGTTTTTCTGTTGAAATCTATCTATCTATCTATCTATCTATCTATCTATCTATCTATCTATCTATCTGTGTCACTCTCTCCATATCTATCTATTTATGAGAGCCGCTTCATATCTATCTATCTATCTATCTATCTATCTATCTATCTATCTATCTATAACATCAAATCAGAAAAGCGTTACTGATGTTACATATCACTTTCACATTTATACTTATTTTCTAATTGCTATCGAACTTCTAACAGCCAAACGCCGATTGTTTCGGTGAAGACTGCATAATGTTTTTCATGCACTGGAATTGATGATAAAACAAACTATCTTAAAATAGCTTATGTAAGTTTCGTTTTAGTTTATAAAAGGCTAATAGGAAACGTAATTGTTTTGCGTGCCGATCTCAAGTTTTCAGCGTGTAATCTACTCGTGAGGAATGGCACCACAGATAAAGGGTTAAAACTATCATTTTCGATTTTGAATTTTAAGTTTTAGACGTTATTTAACCGCCCATTCCAAATACGGCACCACTCGGCAAAAAAGCATTTCTTTTTTTTTTCGTTGTCTCTCGTTATTTTTTTTTCGCTTTGTTGAAATTATAGCGTTTCGGCCGATATGTTTTTCGGCATATGTTGTATCTACTAATAGAACTTACTTAAAAGTGTCATTCAAATTGTTTAAAAAATAAAAAACAAAAACATTTTGACTACTGATACAGCATTAGGTCAAACTCCGTGCTGTAATGGTTAACAAGTTAGCCTTTTATCATCACTGGGATGCTGTCCTGTACTAGGCTAACCTTAGTAAGTAAGCACACACACACACAGACACACACACACACACACACACACACACACACACACACACACACACACACACGTATATATATATATATATGCACTGATATAATATTCATTTAAAATTAATAACATAAGTATGTTGTAACATCACTACAAAGTAGCTATTTTGTTTCAACACCTCTTGTGTCTTGTCAAATGATGGGGCTGATTGCGAGATGAAAACGTTTAAAAGGTTTATATATAATGTTTATTTAAAATTTATAACATAAGTATATATTTATAATATTTATTTAAAATTTATAACATAAGTATATATATATATATATATATATATATATATATAATATTTATTTAAAATTTATAACATAAGTATGTTATAACATCACTACAAAGTAGATATTTTGTTTCAACACTTCTTGTGTCTTGTCAAGTGATGGGTCTGATTGCGAGATGAAAACTTTTAAAAGCTTCCAAACTAACCAAACCCCCTCAGTCCGAGAAACATTGTTACGTAGTCTGTAATGACCAATCAAAATGCAAGTAAATGCTAATTTGAAAAAAAAAACAATTTATTCGAACATTAATATTAATGTTTCAGTGACGTTCTAACATACTTATGTCATAAATTTTCAGTAATATAAACATATATATATATTTTTTCTAAACATATACTGTTAAATAGCAGAGACAATGAATGTCTATTATGTTCAATCATGAGCCGTTCTAAACATCATATTTTGGCTTTAATTTCAGTTGAAAATAAAGACAAAAATTCACCAACATTTGGATAATTTTTAAAAAATGGTTCTAAGCTTTCGGCTCACATGACCCATCTTCTGAGAGGTTATAAGAACGATTAAACATAATAGACATTCATTGTCTCTTAAATTTAACAGTATATATTTAGAAAATTATTTGCTGCCTCGATACACTAAATGCACACACACACACACACACACACACACACACACACACACACACACACACACATATATATATATATATCCAAATGAATAAGGAATGAAGAAAATATTTGCAACGTTCAAAACGTTAATTTAAAACAGTGTTCAATATAAAAATAGAGCAATGAATATTTATAAATGTTCTAAAGTATAATTTGTAATATATATATATATATATATATATATATATATATATATATATATATAATAATAATATTTATTAATAAATTATAACATTGATATGTTATAATATCACTACAAAAGTAGCTATTTTGTTTCGACACTTTTTGTGTCTTTTCAAGTGATGTTGTTATTTCAAATGAATGGCTTTAAAAGGTTAAGAATAAGCAAGACCCCTTTCATCAGGGAGGCATTATTGTATGTACAATATATATATATATATATATATATATATATATATATATATATATATCTTAACTTCTTTAACAATAAGAAGAATAAATAAACAGACTATCTACTCAAATACTATTAAATCTATTAACCAGATGATAACATTAAAACAATTAAAAATTCAAATATATCGGATAATGCCCGTTTCGTGAATTTCAGCATACTTTCATAACACACACACACACACACACACACACACACATATATATATATATATATATATATGATGCATGTTATTATAATGCATGATTGACAATTTAACGTATAAAGAAAAAGTTTTATAAATTTTTATATATCAAAAAGAATTTTAGAAAAATCTATGACAAAAGAGAAAAGATGTTTCGTACGACGCGTTTCATATATCGGGCTAAAGTGATGTTTATATTGATGTGACCATTCATGCGCATGAAGGAAAGATCCGATGAAGGTCGAAGGGACGAAACGCTTTACACGTTTTTTTTCCCATTACTTCTGTCATTAAATGTCCTACCTTGCGATAATAGAAGATCTGCAAAAAAAAAGTGGGAGAATGTTTTAAGAACCTGGACATAAATTTACTGTGGACGATCTAGCGAATAAAGAATTTTCTACACATTTTAGTCTTAGTAAATTGCTTTCTCTTTTAATTAAAGTCAGTTTTAAGTGTTATACATGATACACGTTTGGGTGATCATGTCTTGAAAGAGATATGACTGAATGGGCAGAAGATTGCCATTGCTTTCTGCGGTAGACTGGTTACCAGACAAGGCTAAAGAACCAAATGTGTTCCATTATTTAATGCATAACTGGAGGGAAGAGACGGATTAATAACTTTCCCAAGGGTATTTGCGCGTAAGTGAATGCAAGAAATTTAACTGGAATTAGAACTTGGCACCCCGATTTGTCGTTCCGAACCGATATCCACCGCACCACAACGCACATCCCCTTTTAATTAAGTTATCATTTTTAAAATCAAAATTATGGTTTAACTCATTACGGTGAGCAACTAATGCACTGATTGAGTCGTTTTGTAAAAGATCTGATGAAGTCCTAAAGGACAAAACGCTTCACACGAAAAGATTTTTCCAATTTCCAATATATTTTCCTAAAAAATTAATGATATATTGATAAACGTGGTTGAGGCACTCCTAAGCAGTATTCATGCATTCCTTTCCCATTGCCTCCCGCAACAGAATTTTCCGCCACCCTCAGTTGAATGATTCAGGGTTAGTTAGTGACGGATTTGGTTATAAATGTTATTTTAAACCCTTCTTGAATAAACGGTCTAAAGACAGTTCAGAAGGAAAATGGCGTCGAATGTTGCCGGGAAATTCATTCGGTTTCCCGCCTTTTATGACTAGCGATTATTCTCACCGAAGACTTCAATTTTATCATCTTTCCCGCCTCTCCAGTATTTTTCCCATCCCGAGACCATTTCTTATAGCATATTAATCTACCCGCTTCTGTACTCGATTCTTTAATCATTTTTTTTAATACATGGGTTCATCATCGTCACTCGCGCCATCATCATCATCATCATCAACGTTGTTAACTTAATAATCATAATGAACCCAAAAGTAGTCATTATCACCACCGTTACCACCCACATTGTGACCATTATCACTTTTATAAAGACATCAGTCTCCCAGCACAACCACTAGAGACCTTGTTCTCTCTGAAGCTATCTATATTATTATTATTATTGACTGCCGCCATCAATGTTGCCACCCCAACCTATCCCCCAACCATCATGTCTGAATCATTAAAGACGCCTATCGTCGCCATTATTTTTAACATTCTCATCACAGAAGATTGCACTAACGCATTTAAAAAATTAATTTACGGCGTTTCTAATTTACGTAATTCAAATTTAATAATAACATGGCATTTTAAATGTGGTTGTCCAGAATTCAGGTAAAACGTTTATCATCTAGACCAGCGTTTTTCAGCCGGTGAGCCCTGGCACTCTAATGCACCCTGAAAGGTAGCCAGGTGCGCTCTACGTTAACAAAAATAACTAAACTTATTTATAGATGGAACTTGGTGTGTGTGTGTGTGTGTGTGTGTCCGTTACTTATAGACTCCGAAACGGCTGAACTGATTTTCTTGAAAATATACACAGTTGTACTATAAGCGTCTGCGAGTGTTTTTAGCTTGGTTTTGTGTCGAGGTACCCCCGATAAATATCGAAAATCGATAATCGAAAAAATCGGGTTATAGAAGGAGTGCTCCAATTTTAATCAAATTTGATACACTCATAGATAAAGACATAAGAAACGATATTCAGAAGTCTCAAGGTTGCAGTTCTTACAATCTTGCAGAAAACCGATAATATATGTATATATATATATATATATATATATATATATATATAAAAGGCAAGATGTTTGTGTGTGTGTTTGTTTATCTGTATGTATGTCTGCATTTTTCAGCCCTTTTATTTTAGTTTTTGCTTCGGGTTTGGCTCTAAGTAGGTAAAATTGTAGTTCTAAGTCTCAGCCATGATACCATTTACTCAGAGGACTTATTTAGCCTTCAAAATTCAGTTTATGACGAAAAAAACAAATTTGATATCGATACCAGGAAATCAAAATTTGACTTACATCCATTCATTTTTCTTTCAGTCTGCGGTTTCGCTTTAACTGGAAACAAATATTGATTTTTAGTCTTTGGTGCCAACGTCCAAAGAGTCTGAGCCCCAGGACCATGGATTAGTTTTAAAGCTTTCATTACACCCGAGCAACGCCGGGCTATACTGCTAGTTTATGATATAATTTTATATTGAAATTTTTTTTATCTATTCTGCACATATATAAATCTACCATCCATCCGTATATTGAATACTGCTATCACATTTGGTCGGTTACCCCTGCTATTCACCTCGGGTTTCTTGATAAAATCCAAGGGAGAATCTGTAATGTGATGGATACCGAATTGGCAGCTCGACTGCAGTCACTTTCTCACCGGCGTAATGTGGCTTCCCTGTGTCTCTTCTACAAATACTTTCACGGCTTCTGCTCCAATGAACTTAGCTCATTGATGCTCCCTATGTGTAAATTTACTTGAGCTACTAGACTAGCAACTAGGTTCCACCTTTTTCCAGTGAAACCAACAAAATGTAACCGCAATTTCTACTCTATGCAGCATCTTTTCTCACACTTCCCACATGTGGAATTCCCTTCTGTATACTTACTTCCCCGACAGCTACAATCTCCAAGAATTTCAATGTAAGGTCAATAGCCATCTCCTATCTCCCTGACTCACATCCTTTCTTTCATGCTCTTTTCTCCATCCACTCCACTCTCATCACACCAGTATTCTCATCCTTCTCTTACCCTTTTCCTGACACCCCCTATAACCTGTCACTCTTTCTCATCACTTTCCTCCTATGTAACTCCCTGTGCACCAGTGGCAGTAATATACTGCCTTGCTTGGGGTGAATATATTTAGTCAGAATATATTTTAAATTGATCACAATCAATAAAATATAGCCATGTAGTTTTATTTCATATTTCACCACCACTGAACATTTGTTATGCTGCCACTTGTTTTTTGTATACACGCCCGTGTATTGAATACTGCTGTCACATCTGGTCGGGTGCCCCTGTTATTCACCTCGGGGTTCTTGACAAAATTCAATGGAGAATCTGTAATGTGATTGATCCTGACTTGGCAGCTCAGCTCAGCTGCAGCCATTCTCTCACCGGCCTAATGTGGCTTCCCTGTGTCTCTTCTACAAATACTTTCACGGCTTCTGCTCCGATGAACTTAGCTCACTGATGCTCCCTATTTATGAAATTATTCGAGCTACTAGACTAGCAACCCTTTTACACTGAAACCAATAAAATGTACCAGCTTCTTTTCTCGCAGTTCCCGCCTGTGGAATTCCCTTCCATTTAATTGCTTCCCCGACAGCTACAATCTCCAAGAATTTAAATGTAAGGTCAATAGTCAACTCCTACCTCACAGACTTGCATTCTTCCTCCCGTGCTCTTTTCTCCGTCCACTCCACTCTCATCACACCAGTATTCTCATCCTTCTCTTACCCACTTCTTGACACCCCCTATAACTTCTTCCTCTTTCTCATCACTTTCCTTCTATGTAACCCCCTGCGCACCAGTGGCAGTAAAACTACCTTGCTTGGGTGAAATGATTAAAAAGATAAATGAATATCTATCTATCTATCTATGACTATTCATTATCTATCTATCTATCTATCTATCTATCTATCTATCTATCTATCTATCTATCTTAATTTATAATCTATCTATCTATCTATCTATCTATCTATCTATCTATCTATCTATCTAGAACTATATCTATCAGATGAAAATCTCTTGGTGAAGAATATTCAACCTCAAATTCTCATGTTTGGTCATTTAGATAGAATTTGTGAGGTGAACTTTCCAGCAGCCGTCTTCTCTCTGTGTATGCGTATGTGTGTGCATTGCTTCTTTAGCACCAAGCTCCCTTCTTGAAAAACAACACTTTCATACCTTTCAGACACGATCTGTCTCAAGTAGACCCTAAATATTTTCACGGTTTCTGCTCCAATGAACTTAGATCACCGGTGCCCCCTATGCTTCTTTTCTCGCACTTCTCGCCTGTGGAATTCCCTTCCATATACTTGCTTCCCCGACAGCTACAATCTCCAAGAATTTAAATGTAAGGTCAATAGTCATCTCCTACCTGACAGACTGTCATTCTTCCTCCCGTGCTCTTTTCTCCGTCCATTGCACACCCATCACATCAGTATTCTCATCTTTCTTTTACCTAACACCCCTTATAACCTGTCTCTATTTCTCATCACTTTCCTCCTATGTAACCCCCTGCGCACCAGTAGCAGTAAAACTGCCTTGATTGGGGTGAAATGATAAAAAAGTTACGGACACCAAGCACATGACTTCCATGTCTAAGTCAGGTTTTTATAATTGTATATTTTAAACTGGAAAATAAATTCCTTCATCTTTATAAAGAAGGGGATAATCCTTCCTTTTTGCCTTCCTCAAAGAATTTAAATCAGTCAATATCGGCCTCACTAAAAACTCAGCAGATTCTTCATAAACACCTTTAAATAAAAGCTGTAGCACTAATCTTCTTTGGAAATTAGTAAGTTAAGTGTCATACGTGATACACGTTTGGGCAACCATGTCTCGAAAGAGACATGACTGTCTGGGCAGAAGATATTCCCTCGTTAGGTTGCCATTACTTTCTGCGGTAGAAAGATGTTAAGCAAGGCTATGGAACCCAATCTGTTCTGCTGTTTAACCCACAGCTGGATGGAGAGGAGACGGGCTCTTACCTTTCTCAAGGGTACTTACGCGTAAGTGAATGCAACGAATTCAAAATCGACTCCCCGACTTCTCGTTCCGAGCCGATATCCACGGCACTACAACGCACACCTCTAATTATTTGGGAATCTATATATATAAAAGGCAAACTTCTCGCCAAAATTCACACAAATATTCTTTAGTCTTCCGGTCAGGTCATGGACTACTTATATTTTTCGATTTTCCCCCCGATATTTATATATATAAAAGGCAAGTTGTTTGTGTGTGAGTCTGTCTGCCTGTATGTCCTTTATACAAATCCACAATTTTTATCCGATTCTCACCAAACGTCCCGCAAATATTCTTTAGGTTTCCGGTCAGATTATGGGCTAATTATTTTTTCCGATTTTCCCCCGATATCGAAAATCGATACCCCGGTATCCGATAAGGTCTGATTAAGATCAGGATTTCAGTCTTTTTATCGTGGTTCTTGCTGCAGAATTTGCGCTAACTTGGTAAAATTATAGTTTTTAGTCTCAAACATTAGTAGATCTTCTCAGACGACTCATTTTTCCCGATATCGGAAATCGATTCCCCCGTTATTTTATCGAATCTGATCAAAAATCGATAATTATTTTCTTCAATTTTACTGCCGATGGGTACGATAAGTTTTCATGGACTTACTTAGGTTAGTTTATCCTTGGATGACTTATTTGACTCTGATATTGGAAATCGATACCCCGATATCCTATCGGGTCTGATCAGGTACGGTCAACTTTACGTTGTATGCTCACGTGTGGTGAGTAAGAGTGATGTTTACGCCCTAGCACCGCAAGGTAAAGCAAAAAATGTAATTTGCACTGAAGTTCTCTAGGGTTGCCAACCATTGGAGCGTCTGTCCAGTAACCGGCTACTCCCGGTCCCCCTTAGCCTCTGCGTCTGTGAGCATCTCACGGCAAGCATAGGAATCCGCATTAAGAAAAACCAATTTATAGGGAGCAATGTTTCTATCCACAGTCAACAAAGGCGAAGGTTTGGGACAGTGCCCTCTAAATAGTAGTTTCCCCTAACTAATGTGACCTAGGTAACCAGGGTGGCCAAAATTGAAATTATGATACGTGCTGCGTGAAATTTTAAGTACTTTTTCAAAGCCTTAAGATATTAAGACACGTTTAAGCGCTCTGTCTGCATGGGGCCGATTGATTTATGGGCTAAGGACTGTTAAAATTACTAATATGACTAATTTTTCTTTCCTACAGACCAGGCGAATTGTCTGAGAGATACCAACACCGTACATTGCGGAGGTTAGATCCAAAACTGCCTTGTCTTAGCAACGAGATGCAATTGGAGAGAGACTGGGATTCGTTGAATCTGTTGCATCAGTCTATCGCGTCCACGCAATTCAGACCAGCAAACATGGCGCAGTGAGAGAAAGTGTGAAGTAAAACTAATGTTCAGTGAAAGCTGTATGGACAAAAAATCTTTGGCCCCAAACCAGCAGCCTCTAAATGGTTAACTGAAGGTGCTCACTCCGACAATAGGAGCCACCAGTATAGCAAAAAAGTGATATGGGGTTTTTGCGAGTAACCCCCACTGCCAGCTGCAGCCTGGCACAGTGTAAGTAATCCACGAGTGCACTTTCTCTCACTTGCTTGCTTCAGACTCATTGTGGTAGCGGCAGCGTCGTTTTTTGGGCAAAAGACGAGTCCTTTCTTTTTGTATTGCATGCTGGTTGTGTTGTTGGAGTAGTTCTACGGCTTCGAGATCACCCTTTCAACAACCTACGTTTTTCGTGCCAACGTCCAAAGAGTCTGTGGTGATACCGAGCAAAAGCGAAGGACCGGATGTTTGCTCTATAACAACCAGAAAGCAATTGAACAAAAATCGTCTCTACGCAGGTGTATTCGCGCAGATGTTCCGGTTGAAAAATAAAAATTAATCAAATATCAAATTTCCATTTCGCGAGCCTACGCGAATTTTATTTACCAGCCAATGGGAATCCCAGAATCAAATACAAGTATGAAAATCTCAAACGAGCTACTTTTGATCCAAAAAGCAGATATAAAAAGCGGAGACACAAAGCATCGTCAGACAGATTGACGCAGAAACTAAGGAGAAGAATGTAATTGATATCCCCTTGACTTAAGTCGAGCGGCTACTACGTTCGCCTACCTTGATCTATCATCACTTCTTCCCTGTCTCAAAAGTACTTACTGACCTCAGGAGCGACTACTTTAAAGACTGTTTCCTCACAAACCAACTTACTGACTAACGGACCCTAGAAGTGGCAACTTCAAAATGAACATCCCTTACCTACAAGACGCCTCCGCATTCCTAAGCACTAATTATCTTTTTCAGCATTATTATTTGTCATGAACACTTTAACCTCCGTTGGACCTTTATTGCTTAAATTGAAAACATTAATATATAGAAATGTTATTTTCAACTCTATTTGCTTTTCTTGATTTTATAATCATTTTATGACTTATAGTGGGCTATCTACCACAAGGCCAAATTCCGTTAACCTGCAACAGTATACAATTACCCTTCACTAGAATGGAATCCCACTACTAACAGAAAAAGAATAGATAAGATACCTGCTATAAGTCTGAACTTCAGGACTATGGATTAGTTTTAAAGCTTTCATTACACCCGAGCAACGCCGGGCTATACTGCTAGTACTAAATAAAAATAACAACTATTAAAATCAATATTCTTTGTTGCTAAAGCACATCAAGCACAAGTTTCACACAAGCATGAGATAGGTACCTCCACAGTCCACACATTTTCGATAACTAACTTTTACATTGAATTTTTAAAAATAGAAAAGTTTTCTCGAAACTTTTAGTTTTAATCGAAAGCTAAATGATTAAATTTTGACACAATAACTAGGCATATATGTATTTTATTATAATAGATTAAAATAGAAAATAGATTAGAATAGAAAATAGTTTAAAAACATATTTAACAAAAGTGAAAAAGAAGAGAAAAAATAAATAAATAAACGCTTTTTCTTTTATGAGGAAAATTGTGGAAGAGACAACGGTATCCGATTACTGTTTTAAATCCTACCACTCTTCCGGTAAATATTTGACTCAGTGATAAAGTTCAGCAGGTAGGTTTTCGAGTGACCCGGTCAAAGGTTGTGCTTTACTGTATCTTGACCACACATTAAGAATTTTCCGGCGGAAGCTTTATTAAGATAAAAAAAAAAGATAACTGAAATTTCAGACTTACAGTCGCCAATGTTTGTCACCGGTGGTCTAAAGCATTTCCGGATTTCCGGATTTTCATTTAAATAAATAGAATTCAGTTAAGTGAGTCAGTCAGAAGTTAGAGGGTAGAGTTGAGTTCAGCCGGGTGCGAGCTTGAAGTAAGGATCTCCGTTCGTCTTGTTTCGGTCAGTTTCGGATTTGTTGATCTCCATTAATTAGAGTTAGAGCTGTGTGTCACATTCGCCTGCCCCAACCGAAAAGGCTAACTCTAAACGAATAAAGCATCCTTTCAACTCATCCAAGTTGTGGAAGTTCGTTCCTTATAGTTTAATCTTGTACCCCCAGCTGTCCGGCCGACATTTTCAACAAATTTCCGGCAACAACACAGCGTGGAGAACGGCCGCCGGAGAAAATTGTTAGGACGGTCAGTTGGGGTGTTACAAAATAAAATTTTACTATTTCTAGCATTGCGGGTCTTAACCGTAAAAGGTTAGAACCTGACGGGTCTTAAACGAGAAAGGTTAGACCTGGCGGAACCAAGAAGAATGTATTTCGTCTGAGCACTTTCCAAGTAGCGATAGAATCACTAAAACAACCTTCTTTTAAAAACAAACACTTAAAGGAAACAACAAAAAATATCGATTCTGTTAAACAATTCGCTCATTTTAAAATTTTGCATCGGAGTCCCGCTGGGGACAGGGACCCTGAAATTTTAGCTTTGTTAGTTTCCATAGAAGGTTCACCACTGTGTATATTACAAAAATTACAGTAGTAAAATTTAAGTAAAACATGGCTAGAGGGGATTAAACTAACTTAAATAATGTTATGATTTTTAATGAATTGACGCGCTTAAAATAAAAATAAACCTGTTTTGAAAGAGAATAATTTTAAAGTGCGCATCAAAGTAATGAAACTTATATGGAAATTAATAACTTGTTATCAGCTTGGGGATATAGCTCCGTGGTAGAGCATTCGGCTGCATATCGAGAGGTCCCCCCGGTTCAAATCCGGGTGTCCTCTACCTGCGTTTTTCATTCCAGAAATTATTATCGAAAAAATGTATCAGCTATATTAATTGATCGACATTCATTTGTTTTCTTTTTTTAGATTACTTGTACATTATTCAGATTGAATGAAATACGTAGAAATTTATATGCGTACATAAACTATCATCATATATTTGCTTTGTGTTGAGCCCATCCCAACAAACACTACCCTGTTGTCCTGTAGGGTTTGGTGATAAGACACACATGGTGGTGGGAGAAAGACAGACAGACAGACAGACAGACAGACAGACAGATACTGAACAGCCTAGGATAGATAGATAGATAGATAGATAGATAGATAGATAGATCTATCTAATCTAAATCTAAACTTATTTAAGAATGAAACTTTGTCTGTGTGTGTGTGTGTGTGTGTGTGTGTGTGTGTGTGTGTGTGTGTGTGTCCGTTACCTATAGTCTCCAAAACGGCTGAACCGATTTTCTTGAACATATACACAGTTGTACTATAAGCGTCTGCGAGTGTTCTTAGCTTGGTTTTGTGTCGAGGTACCCCCGATAAGTATCGAAAATCGATAATCGAAAAAATCAGGTTATAGAAGGAGTGCTCCAATTTTAATCAAATTTGATACACTCATAGATAAAGACATAAGAAACGATATTCAGAAGTTTCAAGGTTGTAGTTCTTACAATAGTGCAGAAAATCGATAATATATATATATATATATATATAAAAGGCAAGATGTTTGTGTGTGTGTCTGTTTATCTGCCTGTATGTCTGTATTTTTTCAGCCCTTTTATTTTGGTTTTTGCTTCGGGTTTGGCTCTAAGTAGGTATAATTGTAGTTCTTAGTCTCAGCCATGATACCATTTACGCAGAGGACTTATTTAGCCATCAAAATTCAGTTTATGACGAAAAAAACAAATTTGATATCGATACCAGGAAATCAAAATTTGACTTACATCCATTCAATTTTTTTTCAGTCTACGATTTCGCTTTAACTGGAAACAACTATTTCTTTTTAGTTTTTCGTGCCAACGTCCAAAGAGTCTGAGCTCAGGACCATGGATTAGTTTTAAAGTTTTCATTACACCCGAGCAACGACGGGCTATACTGCTAGTAGATAGATAGATAGATAGATAGATAGATAGATAGATAGATAGATAGATAGATAGATAGATTTTTGTTCCTTTCCGGTGAATATGAAAATTTGTAACTGGACATAGACTGGATCCTAATGAATAAAGTTCTGCACTCAAAATTTTCGACGCCGAGCCAAATTAGCTGATGCTTGAAACACGAGTCTAACCAACCGTTTGTTTGCATTTCTTTGCGAAAAGAATACTTCTTCTCTTTGTAGTGGATATGGAGTAGATTATAGGTCTTATTATTCTTATTCTTATAATAATAATAATAATAATAATAATAATAATAATAATAATAATAAGCCCATTTAGGAGAAGGAAAACTCCGAACAATAACCCGCAACTCAAGGTGTTAATCGTGCCGAGGAGTGAATGGCTACTGCGTTATGAGGTCACAAACGATCCCCTACAGGCTTCGGGACCCTGTTTGTAAAAGACCGTTACCCAACGTGCCGGGCAACTTTGGGTGGACTTTCGGACCCGTGCGTCACTCGTGGGAAAAACATGAAAAATACAAATAGAAATAAAAAGTCCAGTATGGCTCTTCCAGTGGATAAACAGGGAGCCCGTCCTTCAGGAGGGAACCTACCTGAGGTCGAAAAATCTGCCATAGGAACAAACTCCTACACAAAGAATGAATCTTCAGGTCCCCACAACCAGGATAATCCTAATGATGGTCCTGAAAATTCACCAGCTAGATCTACAACCGTATATTTAAAGAAAGAAAAAAATAAGATGGTCTCGTGAGGAGTACAAAGTCGTTATGACTGCATTTCATGAAGCGTTACTCAAACCTCAAAAAAACATGACTCGCCAAACATATGACATTTGGCGTGAAAAAGTTGGTCAAGAAAATAGAAAGTATATTGACGAAAATAAATTGGCCAATGTACGTAGGTACATTATTCGTAATAACCGACTGACAGAGGCTGAAATTCATGAAATTAAAAGAATTGTAACAAGAAGAGTCGAATCAACAAAATATGAAAAGGAACCGGAATCAGAAATAAAAAGTAATAACATCAAACAAGTCACAGGTCATAATGTAGAAACCGTGAAACACGCAAATCACTGCGAAGATAATGATGCAAGTTTAAAAGTGCTGGAAAGGTGTGATCTGAGTCTGAGTCAGTTAAAAGACAAAAATAAAACGAGTTCAGAACACATCGAAGATAATTATTTGACGGAAAATAAGAACAATATAAAGGAAGCCAAGATAGAAATAAAAAACCATCTAAGTCAAATACAAAATATTACAATGGAAGAACGTGAACAGCTCCCAAAATTCCAACCAACAAAACAAAACCTCCGAACTATTAAACTGTACAATGCAGCACTGAAATCAATACTGGATGAAGACCCTCATACAAATCTTAACGAAGTAATATATGCATCAGCAACAGCAGCAACAAAAAAATTAAATATCAAAATAAAAACAAGGCAGACTCGCAGACGTGAAGATCCACCTTGGAAAAGAAAAATAGAAAAAGAACTCGAACAGCTTAGAAGTGAACTGTCAGTACTGGATGAACTGAGTAGAGGAATAAATGTAAGAACTAGGAAAAGAAGAAGAGCCGAAAAAAAATATAACATCAGGAATGAAAATGACGTCTTATCAAATAAAGAAAAAATAAAGCAAAAAATCCAACTGAAGGCTCAAAGAATAAGACGCTATGAAAAAAGAGCAAGATTTTACAGACAAAATAAGATTTTTCAGACTGATACAAAGAGATTTTACAGGGAAATAGGTAAAAAAAGAATCGAAGTGACAGTACCCCCCAGAATGGAAGAAGTCACACAGTTCTGGGAAAAGATATGGGCTTGCCCTAAAGAACTTAGCAAGGAAGTACACTGGATTACGCAGGAGATAGAACGAATGAAAAATAAACCCGAACAGACATGGTCTGGAATTACAGAAGATGATGTTAAATTTGCACTAAAAAAAGCACACAATTGGAAATTCCCAGGTATAGATAAAATTCCTAACTTTTGGCTATATTATTTAAATGCAGCACATAAAAAACTAGCCAAAGAACTTCAAGAAATGGTTGACGATCCCACTAAAATTCCTGCATGGATGACCAAAGGAATTACATTTCTTCTACCCAAGAATGGTGACACAAACAACCCGAAAAACTACAGACCAATTACATGTCTTCCGACAACATATAAACTATTAACATCTATTTTAACAAAACAGACATATTTATTCTTAGAAAGAAATGACATGATACCGCTTGAACAAAAAGGGTGCAAACGTGGCTGTTATGGCTGTAAAGACCAATTGCTAATTAACAAAATGATCCTGGAAAACTGCTACAGTACAAAGAAAAATCTTAGTACTGCCTGGATAGACTACCGAAAGGCATTCGATAGTGTGCCACATGACTGGATTTTAAAGACTTTAAATATATACAAGATATCGCCCGTCATCATCAATTTCATCAAACAGTGCATGTCTATATGGAAAACAACCCTTTACCTCAATCATATAAATGGAACCTATAAGTCTGATGAAATAAACATCAAAAGAGGTATATTTCAAGGTGATTCTTTATCTCCCTTACTATTCTGCATATCATTAATAGCACTAACCAGTCAACTTAATAAGACAGAATGTGGTTATAAAATAGGCCAAAAGAAAATAAGCCATCTATTTTACATGGATGACTTAAAGTTATATGCTAAGAATGATAATGAGCTGGAAGGTCTTCTGCAAACTGTAAAATGCTTCAGCGAACACATTGGAATGAAATTTAATTTGAATAAATGTGCTAAAGCTACAGTTTTACGTGGATCAATACAAGAAACATCCTCAATTAGCCTAGACCCTGCTGTAACAATAAAAGAATTGAAACCAGAAGAAGCTTATAAATACCTAGGTGTAAATGAGAGTGAAAACATTCACCATAAAAAAATGAAAGAAATAGTGCGTAAAGAGTACTATAGAAGGCTACGAATGATATTAAAAACTGAATTAAATTCACAGAACAGAGTTATTGCCATTAATAGCCTTGCAATCCCAGTTGTCCAATATAGCTTTAACATCTTAAACTGGACTCTAAACGACATCAGGCGAATGGATGCTAAAACAAGAAAGCTTCTTTCTAAGCATAAGATGCATCATCCAAAGGCTGATGTAGACCGTCTATACATACCCCGTAAAGAAGGTGGAAGGGGTCTTATTCAGCTGGAATTGTCATACACGATAACAACTATTGGCTTACTAACATACATAGAAACAACAAAGGATTGGATGATACAATTAGTAAGGCAACATGAAGAAAGAAAGAAAAAATATTCAATAATAAAAGAAGGCAGTAAATACAAACAAGATTTACAGTTAGTAGATTCTGTAGAAAAGCAAAACAGAAGCCAAGAACCAACTATTGCGGCAAAGAATATGAAAATGAAAGCCAAAGATAAAGCTCTTGAACAGATGAAACAGCGCTGGCAAGACAAACCTCTGCATGGCCAATATCCAGTACGTGCCAATAAATCCAATGTTGACAAAGTTAATACTCATCGATGGTTACGTGCATCTGGATTTAAGTCTGAAACTGAAGGCTTTATTCTTGCAGCACAAGACCAAAGTCTTTTCACGAGAAACTTTCAGGCAAATATTATGCATAATAATATGGATCCAAAATGCAGGTTTTGTGATAAACACCAAGAAACAATAGACCACCTAATCTCAGGCTGTTCTGTGCTTGCCCCAAATGAATATAAAAATCGCCACGATAGAGTTGGGCAATATTTACATTGGGCAATATGCAAACATTATGGAAAAGCTGTAGCAAACACTGGTATGAACATCACCCAGCACCGGTTACAGAAATAGAAGATGTAACCATTCTATGGGATTACACAATCTACACAGACAGAAAAATTGAAGCAAACAGGCCAGACATTATTGTTAAAAACCAGAAGGAGAAAACTTGTCTATTAATTGATATGGCTTGTCCAGCGGATTGTAACATAGCAATAAAGGAATTTGAAAAACTGTCAAAATATAAAGACCTGGAAATTGAAATAGAAAAAATGTGGAAATTGAAAACAAGAGTTGTGCCAGTGATAGTAGGTGCACTTGGAATGATAAAAAATGGAACAAAACAACACATTGAAAGAATCCCTGGAAACCCCAGCTTAAGAGATATACAAAAAATTGTCTTATTAAGTACAGCCCACACACTAAGGAAAACTTTATCTATGTAATGCTGGAGATGATAGGGAAGATAGAAAAACATGAAATGGAGCCATAACAACACGCCACTACCTGCCTTAGGTCTCCCCGCAGACTTGGTTGGTAGTGAGACCAAAGCAGAAATCGAAATATGATGAAAAATGACACAATAATAATAACAACAAGAATACCAATAGTAAGAGAACTAACTCTACCAAAACTAGTATTAATTAAGCTATAATTTAAATCGTCTCGTACAACCCACCGAGAACAAAATCGGAGGGAAAAGAAGGGGAATTAAAAAAAAGAAACAAACGAAGTACATTAACAAAAAGTCAAGCACTCGTAAGAAAGAAAAAAAAAACCGAAGACGAAAACCCTAACACTAAAACGCTCAATACGAAAGTAGAGCAAACAAAGACAGAAAATCTAAGCAAGAGCCAACAACTGACCACGGTTTCGCCTAACGGCTCGTCAGGGAAATTCATATTCATATAGATAGGTGTGAGTTTGTAACCCTGGGTTTCACGCTCTTGCGATCGTCAGACAAACTGATTAATTTTTTAAAAAAACTGGTTATATGTAGGTTTGCGTATATTCATGTATTTTTATGTAAGTGAGGGAAAATCTGTCGTCATGACAGACGCAGACATATATATATATATATATATATATATATATATATATATATATATATTTGTAAACCCATTGACGCGCAAAGACACACACGCGCGTTCGCCCACTGGGGCTTGCATAAACATATATATATACGAATCGTGCGGGACTCGGCATATATATGTATATGTGTGCCCTTGTGCACATACATACGCATTCGGTTGGTGTATTCGAATAGTGTAGCGATGTCAACGCGCGAACAGTTAGTATGTATTCTTTGGGGACAAATCCCAAACCAAAATGTATCTCCATTCTGATTAGCCACAAGAAACACCCACATACATACACAGCAAACCAAAGGTTTTTGTCATTTAAATGTAAATCATCTGCACAACTAATATTAACATTGCCTGATGGTGCAATAGAAACATAGAAATTTCCGTGTCGCAATGTACAATTGATACATAACTATATAATTATATTAAGCTCTATAATACTCATTATATTGAGCACTGTTTATAATAACATAAATGCCAGAGCACTCAAAAAAAAAAACAAAAAAAAAAACAAAAAAAACAAAACCTGGAGTCCTCTTCACCTGGAATTATATATATATATAAAAACGTAAAATACTTGGGATATAAGTCCGGTAAATTCCGATAGAGACGAACTCAAAAGAACTGAATGTTAAATGTATTTAATTTCAGAGAGTAATATAATTTTTCGGGATTATTTGGAGTATTATTAACTGCTGTATCTTTTAGGTCTGATGAGCATCTTTTTTGCTGCGAAATACGTATTACCCATGAAATTGTAGAATATCTAAGATTTTTTCTAATATATATATATATATATATATATATATATATATATATATATATATATATATATAAGGCCGTAGCAGTGACAAATGGTGAGAGGTGCAAAAAGTTTGAATATAGTTTTAAATTATCAAAGACCATCAACATGGTTTATGGCAAGAGCATAAAAAAATTTCCAGTGCCTTTAGATTGGCAGAAACCATCTTTGAAATAATAGAGAACCGTCTGTGTTTGAAATGAAATAACTTTTTTTTTTTTAAATGTCTACAGAGAAAATATAGATTCATCAATAAAAAAAAAGTTATTTTTTTTAACTAGTTCTTTTTAATTTGGATTTAAAAATAAAAATAAAAATCACTCAACCAAAAACATTTTAAACTGTTGTCTCGCCTATAATCCAATACTGTTTAATTTGTGGAAAATCGTGGCTTGAAAATTTCCCAAATAGGAGACTTCGATGTGATTTCCTTTCGGGAATCGATCTTGCTGCTTCTATTACATCGATTTTTATCAGTTGTGTCTTTGCGTATCATCAATCAATCAATTCACTTTTCACCCATCAGTCAGTGCCATACGTGATACAAGCTTGGGTGAGCGTGTCTCTAAAGAAACATGACAGACTGGGCAGGATTTTCTCGCAGTAGGTTGCCATTACTTTCTGTGGTAGACTGGTTGCCAAGCAAGGCTACAGAATCCAATAAGTTCTGCTATTTAACCCATAGCTAGAGGGAGAAAGACTGATTAATACCTTTCCGAAGAGTGTTGGCGCGCAAGTGAATGCAACGACTTCAGCTGAAATTCAAACTCGGCTCTCCGATTCCTCGTTCCGAACTGATATCCACTGCACCACAAAATTGACCCGAATAAGTTTGAACTCTTTTAAGCGCTGAAAAATTTGTTTCACATCCAGCGTTTGTAGCGTGCGCTAAGAGAATGAGTTTGACTTCACTAATAATATTTAGGTCCTGGGCATGACTGTAAACTGCATCCGGCAGCAAGGCCTCTGATTCGGAGGTTGTGAGGAGCATGGAACCACCTCTTAATTGCTGTTGTTCTCAGGTCCATCCTGACCCGGAGTGGTAGAACCTGCTCGGCTTCCAACTGTTAACCCCACCAAACTGGGTGCAAAACACTATGAAAGTATAAAAATAGACTTTTATAAAAATATATGCATAAAATACTTGTATAGAAAAATATACATTTTAAAAGGCAAATTATCATAACACATTTTTGAAGAAAAAAAATATTGCCGTGATACATTTTTGAAGGAAAAAAATATCATTAATACATTTTTGAACACAAAACTAGAAGACATCTTCAGTTTTCTAAATTAAAAAATAAGTAAAAAAGAATTTTCATCAAAATCTGACTAAATTAATCTTCTCACTATAATTGAACATTAAAAACAAATATCTTAAAACCCTACCTTTTTGGCATTAAATAACACACAGAGGTTGATATACTATTAAACAAAACTTAAAATTATAATATTTACTTGTGCTACACTTAGGGATCTCACCACTTTGAAATATTATTGGAAGATTAGCATTTTCTCTATGAATCTTCCATATACTGTGTAAAAGTTTGAACTGGATATTCGATAGGGGCATGTCAATACCCCACGGATATAAGAGAAAAGTTTCAAATAAATTTCTTTAGTATCGTGGTGTTTGTTTTTTCTGCTGCGCAAAGTCATCAAAAGAACATTTTTCATTGTTCCATAAACTACATAGATTGGTCAAACGGGTCAGTAATAGATGTTTCGACATAATCGTATGTTTCGGTGAAGTGGCTCAACAGAGGGTTGTTAAAAATAATATGGGCGGAACATGTAAGCAATAAAACAGTACAAAAGAAAATGAAAAGTAGATAGACACTGATAATCAAGAAGTGTCAGATAAAAACTCAGGGTCATTTAATGAGGAAATGGGCTAATTTAAAACGCACAGGACATTGAAAGCAGCAATAAGACAAAAGGAAAGAGTGAATATCTAACCTAATGAGTTTCAATAAATGAAAAAATGGGGACAAAGAGAAATGACTGAGACAAAAGACGAGAGAATGTCGTAGAGGGCCATGAACATGCAGTTGTGGAATTAACATTGGAGAGAAAAACAATTAAATATATATTAATTATCAATGTATAAAAATAATTAAATACCATAGATATTACCATTGGTAATATACAAAATATTTTAAAGAAAGTGGTGTGTGAGCCCGGAAAGAAATATATTCATATCAATGATATGCAAAAAAAAAAAAAAAATGTCCAACACAGGGAACACCTGAATTCAAACGGCCGACATAAAGATCTTCAATCGAAAGCTCTAGAACAAATCTATACGGACAAATAGCGAAATGTAGAAGGTGCACTGACCTAATTAAACAATAATAATTTAAACTAAGGGGTTAAATGTTCTTCGAAATTCCTGCTGAAAGCTCTTATATTTATTGATTTAATTGTCAGAGTTATTCAGATATATGGATAACTAGCAGTTGCTCGGTTGTAATGAAAGCTTTAAAACTAATCCATGGTCCTGGAGCTCAGAGTCTTTGGACGTTGGCACGAAAGACTAAAAAGTTTCCAGTTAAAGCGAAACAGTAGACTGAAAAAAAAAATGAATGGATGTAAGTCAAATTTTGATTTCCTTGTATATATATATATATATATATATATATATATATATATATATATATATATATATTCTCTCTATTTTCTGCACTATTGTAAGAACTGCCAGCTTGAAACTTCTGAATATCGTTTCTTTTGTCTTTGTCTATGAGTATCAAATTTGATTAAAATCGGACCACTCCGTCTATAACCCGATTTTTTCGATTATCGATATTTATCGGGGGTACCTCGACACAAAACCTACCAAAGAACACTCGTAGACACTTATAGTACAAAACGGGTATGAATCGGGGACCTCTCGATCTACAGTCGAATGCTCTACCACTGAGCTATATCCCCATCCGTCTACTGGAACAGTCTACTATGGCATACTAAAACACTGACGATCAAACAACGAGGTCAAGTGATTTTCAAATTCCTTGCGAAATCTCTTAATTATTCTACAAATGATTTCTTTGTTCACTAAGAATTACTATACGACATGGTGCATCTTTATGACACAACCATTTCCAAAATTTCAAATATATAAACATCTATATTCATTCACACGGCCCCCCAATTGAACGATTTTTTGTCTAATTTTGCTCTAAATCGCTGGTTGAAGTTTTAAGTGTAACAAATGAATACATTTCAATTATAGACAATTTTCTATGTCATTAGAAGCAGCTGATTTTGCAACTAAATATCGACAACAAGTTCATTTTATTTTTTTGCGTTCTTTTTAGTTGCTTTCGCCAGAGATGCTATTTTAATGAAAACCAAAAATAAAATAAACAATCATAATGAATAATGATTATTTATTCATTTTGATTGCTTTCTTTTTATGTTTTGGAATAACTTACGTATAGTCACTTTGAAATGCAATGGAACGGCAGAAATTAATAAAAAATTTAGAAATACGAGTCAAATGTTTTAATGGATAATCGTTGTATCCGGTGAATGCAATTGCATGATGCCTTACCTTGGGCCAACGGTTAAATCGAGTTGGGCTTGCGTTGAGATATCAACACCAAAGAAATAAATATGTGTCTACTTATTGAAAACAAGTCCGTATGCTAGGCGTAGAATTCTAGATATGTTCCTTTTTTTAGTCCCTTTTGCAATTCGTGTCTTAGATTTGGTCCCGAGCAAAATTAGTGTAAAACAGGATAAATGAGGAAGTTTTGTCGATTTCAGCTCATCCTTGCACTGTAGTTGAGAAGATCAACGTAAACGTTGTACTTAATATTAAACTTCAATCAAATTATGGGAACAAAACAATTCCTTGCCGGAGTATCTTTTTCTCACGTGTACTTGCAACTTGAAGCAAGCCTAATAAAATAGCAAAAATGATATGTTTGATCTTTACAGTTTTAAACTGATTTAAGTGTCAAATCATGAATGTTTGATAAAAGTCATGTAGGATAATTACATGTCACTTTTATTTAAAAACTAAACCTATCGTAAAATGTATTTGCTTTAGTTTGTTTTACTATAGCATATTTTGTTTTAATTATTGATTTTGTTTTTCAGATTTCATTAAAAATATGTCTAAAAATTCGCATCTCTTGTGTAATATCAATCGTTCTATGAGATTACAGTCAATTGTATACAATTTGCACACAGTAGAATTTGATTTTCGCTGTGCGATATAATGCTACAAAGTGTGGTACTAAGTATTTTAGGTTGTGGACTCCGATGAAGATGAAAAGTTCGAAAGAGAATGAAAAGTAGAATGCTGCTCATAAAGAAAAAAGACTTTTCATGAATCTGGACATAGATTGAGGAAAGTTTTTTTGGAATATTTCAAACTCTTACGCAATGATTGAATGATTAGTACAGTGGGAATCTATAGAATATATGAACGTAACAGCATTGGAATGATTGCAGTAGGGACAAAACAAAATGACAATCAATGGTTGTAATACTTCTGAAATGAATTTGTCGAATTCTACGATCACCCATGTTCCAGAAAACATGGCATATGAAACACAAATTAAATTATATTCAAATTAGATAATTCTATTCTTGTCCTAATACTATTGAATAGCGTAAAATTAGTTAAATTAAAAATTATTTCATAAATAGGCGTGTTTGTTTGAGCTAAATATTAACATAGTTAAAAGAAATATATATAAACACGTCCAAAAGGACAATCTGGGTTTGAAACGAATCTTCGATCTTAAAGAATGTCAACAACATTAGTAACCCCGTCCGTCTACTGGAACTGTCTACTATGGCATACTAAAACACTGACTATCACACAACGAGGTCAAGTGATTTTCAAGTTCCCTGTTATTAACCTTAATTATTCTACAAATGATTTCTTTGTTCACTAAGAATTACTATACGACATGGTGTGCATCTATGACACAACCATTTCCAAAATTTCAAATATATAAACATCTATATTCATTCACACGGCTCCCAATTGAATGATTTTTTGTTTAATTTGCTCTAAATCGCTGGTTGAAGTTTTAAGTACAAATGAATACATTTCAATTATAGACAATTTTCTATGTCATTAGAAGCAGCTGATTTTACAACTAAATATCGACAACAAGTTTATTTTATTTTTTTTGCGTTCTTTTTCGTTGCTTTCAGAGATGCTATTTTAATGAAAACCAAAATTAAATAAACAATCATAATGAATAATGATTATTATTCATTTGATTGCTTTTTATGTTTTGAACAACTTACTATAGTCACTTTGAAATGTAACGGATTTGGAATTAATAAAAAATTTAGAACATGAATGTTTTAATGGATAATCGTTGTATCCGGTGAATGCAATTGCATGATGCCTTACCTTTGGGCCAACGGTTAAATCGAGTTGGGCTTGCGTTGAGATATCAACACCAAAGAAATAAATATGTCACTTATTGAAAACAAGTCCGTATGCTAGGCGTAGAATTCTAGATATGTTCCTTTTTTTAGTCCCGTTTGCAATTCGTGTCTTAGATTTGGTCCCGAGCAAAAATTAGTGTAAACAGGATAAATGAGGAAGTTTTGTCGATTTCAGCTCATCCTTGCACTGTAGTTAGAAGATCAACGTAACGTCATCAATATTAAACTTCAATCAAATTATGGGAACAAAACAATTCCTTGCTTATATCTTTCACTGCGTGTACTTGCAACTTGAAGCAAGCCTAATAAAATAGCAAAAAATGATATGTTTGATCTTTACAGTTTTAAACTGACGTATGTCAACCATGAATGTTTGATAAAAGTCAATGTAGGATAATTACATGTCACTTTTATTTAAAAAACTAAACTCTATCGTAAAATGTATTTGTTTTAGTTTGTTTTACTATAGCATATTTTGTTTTAATTATTGATTTTGTTTTTCAGATTTCATTAAAAATATGTCTAAAAATTCGCATCTTCTTGTGTAATATCAATCGTTCTATGAGATTACAGTCAATTGTATACAATTTGCACACACAGTAGAATTTGATTTTCGAAGCAAGCGATATAATGCTACAAAGTGTGGTACTAAGTATTCTTAGGTCAGGACCGGCTAGCATTAGAAAAGTTCGAAAGAGAATGAAAAGTAGAATGCTGCTCATAAAGAAAAAAAAAAGACTTTTCATGAATCTGGACATAGATTGAGGAAAGTTTTTTTGGAATATTTCAAACTCTTACGCAATGATTAAGGAATGATTAGTACAGTGGGAATCTATGAATATATGAACGTAATACATTGGAATGATTGGTATAGTAGGGACAAAACAAAATGACAATCAATGGTTGTAATACTTGAAATGAATTTGTCGAATTCTACGATCACCCATGTTCCAGAAAAACATGGCATATGAAACACAAAATTAAATTCTATATTCAAATGCTGACAATTCTATTCTTGTCCTAATACTATTGAATAGCGTAAAATTAGTTAAATTAAAAATTATTTCATAAATAGGCGTGTTTGTTTGGAGCTAAATATTAACATAGTTAAAAGAAATATATATAAACACGTCCAAAGCGGACACCCGGGTTTGAAACGGGGACCTTTCGATCTGCAGTTGAATGCTCTACCACTGAGCTATAACCCCGTCCGTCTACTGGAACTGTCTACTATGGCATACTAAAACACTGACTATCACACAACGAGGTCAAGTGATTTTCAAGTTCCCTGCTAAATCTCTTAATTATTCTACAAATGATTTCTTTGTTCACTAAGAATTACTATACGACATGGTGCATCTTTATGACACAACCATTTCCAAAATTTCAAATATATAAACATCTATATTCATTCACACGGCCCCCCAATTGAACGATTTTTTGTTTAATTTTGCTCTAAATCGCTGGTTGAAGTTTTAAGTGTAACAAATGAATACATTTCAATTATAGACAATTTTCTATGTCATTAGAAGCAGCTGATTTTACAACTAAATATCGACAACAAGTTTATTTTATTTTTTTTGCGTTCTTTTTCGTTGCTTTCGCCAGAGATGCTATTTTAATGAAAACCAAAATTAAATAAACAATCATAATGAATAATGATTATTTATTCATTTTGATTGCTTTCTTTTTATGTTTTGGAATAACTTACGTATAGTCACTTTGAAATGCAACGGGACGGCAGAAATTAATAAAAAATTTAGAAATACGAGTCAAATGTTTTAATGGATAATCGTTGTATCCGGTGAATGCAATTGCATGATGCCTTACCTTGGGCCAACGGTTAAATCGAGTTGGGCTTGCGTTGAGATATCAACACCAAAGAAATAAATATGTGTCTACTTATTGAAAACAAGTCCGTATGCTAGGCGTAGAATTCTAGATATGTTCCTTTTTTTAGTCCCGTTTGCAATTCGTGTCTTAGATTTGGTCCCGAGCAAAATTAGTGTAAAACAGGATAAATGAGGAAGTTTTGTCGATTTCAGCTCATCCTTGCACTGTAGTTGAGAAGATCAACGTAAACGTTGTACTTAATATTAAACTTCAATCAAATTATGGGAACAAAACAATTCCTTGCCGGAGTATCTTTTTCTCACGTGTACTTGCAACTTGAAGCAAGCCTAATAAAATAGCAAAAATGATATGTTTGATCTTTACAGTTTTAAACTGATTTAAGTGTCAAATCATGAATGTTTGATAAAAGTCATGTAGGATAATTACATGTCACTTTTATTTAAAAACTAAACCTATCGTAAAATGTATTTGCTTTAGTTTGTTTTACTATAGCATATTTTGTTTTAATTATTGATTTTGTTTTTCAGATTTCATTAAAAATATGTCTAAAAATTCGCATCTCTTGTGTAATATCAATCGTTCTATGAGATTACAGTCAATTGTATACAATTTGCACACAGTAGAATTTGATTTTCGAAGCAAGCGATATAATGCTACAAAGTGTGGTACTAAGTATTCTTAGGTCAGGACCGGCTAGCATTAGAAAAGTTCGAAAGAGAATGAAAAGTAGAATGCTGCTCATAAAGAAAAAAAAAGACTTTTCATGAATCTGGACATAGATTGAGGAAAGTTTTTTTGGAATATTTCAAACTCTTACGCAATGATTAAGGAATGATTAGTACAGTGGGAATCTATGAATATATGAACGTAATACATTGGAATGATTGGTATAGTAGGGACAAAACAAAATGACAATCAATGGTTGTAATACTTGAAATGAATTTGTCGAATTCTACGATCACCCATGTTCCAGAAAAACATGGCATATGAAACACAAAATTAAATTCTATATTCAAATGCTGACAATTCTATTCTTGTCCTAATACTATTGAATAGCGTAAAATTAGTTAAATTAAAAATTATTTCATAAATAGGCGTGTTTGTTTGGAGCTAAATATTAACATAGTTAAAAGAAATATATATAAACACGTCCAAAGCGGACACCCGGGTTTGAAACGGGGACCTTTCGATCTGCAGTTGAATGCTCTACCACTGAGCTATAACCCCGTCCGTCTACTGGAACTGTCTACTATGGCATACTAAAACACTGACTATCACACAACGAGGTCAAGTGATTTTCAAGTTCCCTGCTAAATCTCTTAATTATTCTACAAATGATTTCTTTGTTCACTAAGAATTACTATACGACATGGTGCATCTTTATGACACAACCATTTCCAAAATTTCAAATATATAAACATCTATATTCATTCACACGGCCCCCCAATTGAACGATTTTTTGTTTAATTTTGCTCTAAATCGCTGGTTGAAGTTTTAAGTGTAACAAATGAATACATTTCAATTATAGACAATTTTCTATGTCATTAGAAGCAGCTGATTTTACAACTAAATATCGACAACAAGTTTATTTTATTTTTTTTGCGTTCTTTTTCGTTGCTTTCGCCAGAGATGCTATTTTAATGAAAACCAAAATTAAATAAACAATCATAATGAATAATGATTATTTATTCATTTTGATTGCTTTCTTTTTATGTTTTGGAATAACTTACGTATAGTCACTTTGAAATGCAACGGGACGGCAGAAATTAATAAAAAATTTAGAAATACGAGTCAAATGTTTTAATGGATAATCGTTGTATCCGGTGAATGCAATTGCATGATGCCTTACCTTGGGCCAACGGTTAAATCGAGTTGGGCTTGCGTTGAGATATCAACACCAAAGAAATAAATATGTGTCTACTTATTGAAAACAAGTCCGTATGCTAGGCGTAGAATTCTAGATATGTTCCTTTTTTTAGTCCCGTTTGCAATTCGTGTCTTAGATTTGGTCCCGAGCAAAATTAGTGTAAAACAGGATAAATGAGGAAGTTTTGTCGATTTCAGCTCATCCTTGCACTGTAGTTGAGAAGATCAACGTAAACGTTGTACTTAAACTTCAATCAAATTATGGGAACAAAACAATTCCTTGCCGGGGTATCTTTTTCTCTCGTGTACTTGCAACTTGAAGCAAGCCTAATAAAATAGCAAAAATGATATGTTTGATCTTTATAGTTTTAAACTAATTTAAGTGTCAAATCATGAATGTTTGATAAAAGTCATGTAGGATAATTACATGTCACTTTTATTTAAAAACTAAACCTATCGTAAAATGTATTTGCTTTAGTTTGTTTTACTATAGCATATTTTGTTTTAATTATTGATTTTGTTTTTCAGATTTCATTAAAAATATGTCTAAAAATTCGCATCTCTTGTGTAATATCAATCGTTCTATGAGATTACAGTCTATTGTATACAATTTGCACAGAGTAGAATTTGATTTTCGAAGCAAGCGATATAATGCTACAAAGTGTGGTACTAAGTATTCTTAGGTCAGGACCGGCTAGCATTAGAAAAGTTCGAAAGAGAATGAAAAGTAGAATGCTGCTCATAAAGAAAAAAAAAGACTTTTCATGAATCTGGACATAGATTGAGGAAAGTTTTTTTGGAATATTTCAAACTCTTACGCAATGATTAAGGAATGATTAGTACAGTGGGAATCTATGAATATATGAACGTAATACATTGGAATGATTGGTATAGTAGGGACAAAACAAAATGACAATCAATGGTTGTAATACTTGAAATGAATTTGTCGAATTCTACGATCACCCATGTTCCAGAAAAACATGGCATATGAAACACAAAATTAAATTCTATATTCAAATGCTGACAATTCTATTCTTGTCCTAATACTATTGAATAGCGTAAAATTAGTTAAATTAAAAATTATTTCATAAATAGGCGTGTTTGTTTGGAGCTAAATATTAACATAGTTTAACAGATACATGAATAAACACGCCCAAAGGGGACACCCGGGTTTGAACCGGGGACCTCTCGATCTGCAGTCGAATGCTCTACCACTGAGCTATATCCCCATCCTTCTACTGGAACTGTCTACTATGGCATACTAAAACACTGACTATCAAACAACGAGGTCAAGTGATTTTCAAATTCCCTGCGAAATCTCTTAATTATTCTATAAATGATTTCTTTCTTCTCTAAGAATTACTATACGACATGGTGCATCTTTATGACACAACCATTTCCAAAATTTCAAATATATAAACATCTATATTCATTCACACGGCCCCCCAATTGAACGATTTTTTGTCTAATTTTGCTCTAAATCGCTGGTTGAAGTTTTAAGTGTAACAAATGAATACATTTCAATTATAGACAATTTTCTATGTCATTAGAAGCAGCTGATTTTGCAACTAAATATCGACAACAAGTTTATTTTATTTTTTTGCGTTCTTTTTAGTTGCTTTCGCCAGAGATGCTATTTTAATGAAAACCAAAAATAAAATAAACAATCATAATGAATAAATGATAATTCATTCATTTTGATTGCTTTCTTTGTATGTTTCGGAATAACTTACGTATAGTCAGATGAAATGCAATGGATCGCAAGAAACTGATAAAAAAGTCAGAAATACGTGTTAAATATTTTAATGAATAGTCGTTGTATCCGGTGAATACAATTTTACGTTGTCTTACCTTGGGGCAATTGTTAAATCAAGTTGGGCTTGCGCTGAGATATCAACACCAAGGAAATGACTGCCTCAAAAATAAAATTGCTTGTAGATTTCCCGTCCGTATACTACGCGTATTATACTAGAAACGTTACTTTTTCTAGTCCCATTTGGAGTTGGTGTATTTGTTTTTGTCCCGAAGAAATTTAGTGTAATACAGGATAAGGAAGATTTGCATCGAGTTGGGAAGATCCGTGTAGAAGCGTTGTACTTCTTCAATCGGGCTTGCCCTGAGATATCAACACCAAAGAAATGATAACGTAAAATTAGTTAAATTAAAAATTATTTCATAAACTGCCGTGTTTGTTTGGAGGTAAATCTTAACATACTTGAAATAAATAAACACGTCCAAACGAATGTTTGATGAAGCCACGTCTTACAATAAAATATCCGGTCTATTAATAATCTATCGCCATGGGAAAATGTATTTCCTTTTCTTTGTTTTATTAATTATTGCTGGTATGTTTTTTTTGATGTTTTTCCCGATATTTGTAGAATCATGGAGCTGTCATGCAATATCAATCCTTCTTCGATATGGCATTTTAAAGCTGTTTAGAGTGAACACAATAATTTTTAAAATTTTTACCTGTAATTTGAAGGAACCGCGAAACACATGATCTTTTAATGTACGCACAGAAAATAACCTTAAAGCAAAGTAACTGTTCATGGACTTTTGTGTTAAAACAACGTCACATGTCACTATGCCCGTGTGTTTAAGCGGAATGATCTTTTATAAACTGTTAGACACGTGAAATTATGTGATCTATAACAAAAACTGTAACTTAAGCCTGTATTCTCATTCCATGGATATTAACGCCTCTATTTGAAGTTATGAGTTACCCACTTTTAACCCTGCAAGTTACTTGTTCACCACTGCTGTAGACGGGTAATGAACTCACAACTCTTTGGGTCATGTCACAGGAACTAAACAACGTCTATATCTCCTGGGTCATGTGTCTTTAACTCATGACTTCCATTCGAGGCATTACTATGCAAGGTAATTTCTCGATTGGAAGTCCTGAGTTACCTCCCTCTAACCCTGCAAGTTACTCGTTCATCACTGCTGTAGCCTGGTATTGTGAGTTCAATACCAGGCTTGTGAACAAGTAACTTACAGGGTTAGAGGGAGATATCTCATGACTACCAGAAGAGGCACTACTATGCAAGGAATGAAGTTCATATACCCTAGTGATTGTAATAAAGGGTTCGGTTCGAAATTCCTACCTTAAGAAGGCCGGAGCGTACAACGGTTAAAACGTCGTACAATTGGCAAAAAAGATGAGGACATAGTCAAATATGCAAATACTGTAAATACTACCTCATCTCAGAAATATAGACAAATACTGTTATTACTTGTTGAAATGTACTTTGCCTGAGTTCACCTCACCGTTCCGACTTGGATAAATTCAGGGATGGGGAAAATCACATCTGTTTGCCCCTTTCTCAATGTCTATCTCTTTTGTTCCTTTATTTTTTCTGTATCTATATACTCTATTTCTATCTGGGTCTCTCTCTCTCTCTCTCTCTGTTTCTCTACCCCAAAAGCTGTCAGTTTTTTCTGTATGTTTTGTTTACCTTATTTTCGCCAATTCTCTTTTACTATCACTCATTTCTAAGAAAAAATTGTAAACGTATACGTCACGAATTTTTCAAACCTACATATTTTATAAGAAATGGCTAGTACTAGTACAGGCACGAAAAGGAAAGCAATAACTGACATTTTAAGCCCACACTATTGCGAATAAATATTTTAGTCTTTTTGTTGACCGTTGTAAATGCGTTTTTATTAAATATGCTGAATAAATTTCTTCAAAGTTAGACCATCTTCTGATTTATTTATACCATAGTAACATTTGTTTATTACCAGATTACATAGTAAAATTTAATATGTACATTCTGGTGAGTAGAATATACGTTCCTGGCTTAAATAGGTCATGACCATGAGCCTTTAGTGAACGACCACCAGTCGTATGCAACCAGTTTTGATGGCAGCAGGGGTGGTTTCACTGCACACACACACACAGACACACACACACACACACACACACACACACACACACACACACACACACGATCACATACACACGCGCAGACACATACACACACATATATATATGTATCATCAAGAAGGAAGGAAGGATTGCTTCTTTGTTCTGTGTGGGGAAATTTCATTGTAAGTTCACAATTGGAGAAAGACCGGTTATTCTGGCGTAAATTTCTTCATGGGTTGGGAATATAAGCTCGTTCCCGAGCAGCCTTTGTTATTGTTATAGTGGAACATCCTGTCATCCCTCAAGAATGGAATGCTCTACTTTATAAAAGACGGTAAAATTCTTAGGCATTCGCCTGACTGCTCTATGACACTGTCAGCTCTCTGCCTTCGGGTAGAGGGCGCTCTCTGCTTCCGAGCAGAGAGCACAAACCCAGTCGTGATTCCACCGAAGGGTAGAACCACGACTGGGGAAAAATAGACAGACATTTTTTTGGCCCGGCTATATGGCCGGGAATACCCACTATAAAATGACCATGTGTCACACCTGGTCTTGCGTGGGAAGGCTAGTAAATACAGGAAAGGTCTTAGGCGAAGGCATTCACGATTCGATAGTCTATTCCGCTCCAACCCGTGGCTTGCCTACATGTGTATTACTGTTAATTGTACCTTAGTACAATAAATCTATCTTTCTTATTCCTGGTGTGGAGTTCCATTCTTCAACTGATAATTTTATACTGTATTCCTTTTCGGGATATATCAGTTACCTACTCCTCCCAATGGATTCTCAAGCGAAATTGCTTCAGTGTCAGGCCTCCGCCGCACAGGAATGATGTTTTCGATACAAAAAGTTAGGCTGCTTTTATCTCACGGCAACAGCATCAATAAGTAACCCACTACCTTGAGTGGCCCTTGGGCCTTGCATTTGGTGAAAAACTGTAAAAAAAACAAACAAACAAAACAACAACAACAACAACAAAACAAAAGTAAAAACAACAAAAACAAAAGAAAACAAAACACAAAAACAAAAGACAGAACATAAAAGCGAAACAAAAATTGAACCCTGACTTTGGGCACATCTGCAGACTTCAAAGTGATACACCAAAAACCTTTTCATCAGATCGATTTAAATAGTGGACTAAACTCATAGAAAGTAAAGTCTGTTTTAAGCATGCTTAGGTATATAGCTTGCTGTACGTTGTGGTGCAATGGATATCGACTCGGAACAAGAAATCGAGGAGCCGTGTTCGAATTCCAGTTGAATTCCTTGCATTCACCTACGCGCAAATACCCTTGGGAATGGTATTAATCCGTCTCTTCCCTCCAGTTATGGGTTAAATAACAGGGCAGGTTGGGTTATATAGCCTTGGCTGGCAACCAATCTACGGCAGAAAGTAATGGCAACCTCCTGCGGAATAAATCTCTGCCCAGTCAACTATGTCTCTTTCGAGACATGATCGCCCAAACGTATATCTCGTATGGCGTTTAACTGAGTGAGATATAGCTTAGTGATATTCGACTGCAAATACAGATGTCCCCTAACACCGCTTATATATATATATATATATATATATATATATAATTTATTTGTTTGAACATTATTTTTAATCGATATTCGTATTTGAGTAGATACTCTGTTTTTAATCAAACAGTATATTTATATATTTATTTCTACCGGCTTGATTATTTACGATAAATTTTGTTACGAATGCTACACATTTTTGTAACAAAGTTTATCGCAGGTACCTCCAGTAATTCGCGGGAAAACCAGCACAGTGTAATGAAAAAAGCCACAAACTTAACGAAAATAAATTTTTATCGTCAAAATGTTCATGCTATTATAATAGAAGAAAGACCAAAGTATTTTAAATTATTTTTTGAAAACTTTTCAATTCTTTCTGATACGTTCGAATTTTTTTTCAATTTTTTTTTTTTTTACATTTTAATAAAAATAATTTAATAGTTTAAAATCTTGTAAAATTCTGTATTTGTTTGTTCCCTGGAGGTTATATAATAATTAAGTGGAAACGAAATTTACTAGTCAAAAATTGCAAAGATTATTAAACGTAGAGGTGCTGAAATATTTTTAAAATAATTTTTATTTACTTAATACGTTACTTAATACGTTCCTTATTTTCATGTATGGTTGACTAAAACTGCCATTATTATGAAAAGGTTGCGTAATTTAAGAGTTTTGTCCCTTCCCATGTAGATTTATGAAAAATGCTTTTATGTTCATGCGTAGAAAGCTGTCATCGCCTCGTCATTTAATAGACCGTCAAACGACCAGTCGTTAATAATTGGTTGTGTATTACATTTTGATGGAATAAGTAAGTAATATTTTTTTAAAATCAGATTAATTTAACTTTCAATTTTTTAATTTTACTGAAATAAAATGTCAGAAATTTTTAAAAATATTTTTTAAAATCGATGAATTTTTGTTTGTTTATAAATTTCTTAAAATTAAGAAAATGGCTGCTTTTAAGAAAATTTTAAGAAATCAAAATTAAATGTGACCTTCCAATTTATGTAAATAAAATGAAATACACCAGAATTGTTTAATTAATGGAAATAATAATTTTAATCATTAAGCTTTTAATTAAATCTAAAATGAAGTCTTCTAGAATGTTTTTTCAGTTTAAGAATTTCATTTTAACTTAGGTATCGAAAATTTATGCCGAAAATGTGGAGATACCTAGATCGTAAATAATCAAGCCAGTAGATATAAATGAAATCATTTTTGAAGATCCCGAATTAAATATTACTGCTACCGCTAACGCCAAAGTGATCAACGTCCTCGATATAATCCTGGACCTGAATAATGGCCAGTGTAAACCACATGCCAAAAATTCATACAACCATAAATGCGTCAACAAAGAAACTTACCATCACCATAGAATTATAAACAACTTTCATAAATCAATCTAATTGAGATTATCTATTAATTCAAGTAATAGAGAAATATTTAACAATGAGAAAATGAGAAATGTATAGACCTTAGAAAAAAAAGTAACCACAACGTAAGTTCAGAATGCATAGATAAAAACAAAGGCAATAATAAAATTCCTTTGCTTCATAGACACAAATTAAATAATAATACATTTACCACCTCTCCATATATAAAAAAAAACAGTCAATTAAGTGCCATACGTGATACACGCTTTGGGCGATCATGTCCTGAAAGAGACATGACTGACTAGGCAGAAGATTATCCCGCAGTAGGTTGCCATTGCTTTCTGCGGTAGACTGGTTGCCAGCCAAGGCTACAGAACCCAATCTGTCCATTATTTAACCAATAACTGGAGGGAAGAGACGGATTAATACCTTTCCCAAGGGTATTAGTGCGTAAATGAATGATAACAAATGATCAAAACTGGTCTTTGCGCATCTGGCTCCACGCAGATGTTCCGGTGGAAAACCAAAAATAAATAAATATAAAATTCCTTTTTCGCGAGCCGACATGAATTTTGTTTATCGTCCAATGGGAAGCCCAGAATTAAATCCGGGTGTGAATTCCCAAATGACTTGTTCGGAGCCCCAAAGACGAAATAAAAGGCCGACACAGGAAACATCGCCAGTTGAGAAAATACCAGCGTAATTAACGCGTCTCTTGACAAGCGTCAAGCGATCGCATTATGTTCTCCTCTCCTTTATCTCTCATCTTCTTCTTCGTCTGCTTATCATCAGATACCAGTTCTCCTGGAGGATGTCTGCAAGACAGCCATTTCTACCCCATTTTGGTTATTTGAATACAACTATATGCCTTTCGGATTATGGAATGCATCATGTACTTTTCAGAGAATGATGGACAATATCTTTCATGATTTTTAACGACCTTTATACTTACCAAAAGACATTACTTTTATTTGTAAAAAACCTTAATTGATATATATATATATATATAGATGAAGGCAATAATTGATATATATATATATATATATATATATATATATATATATATATATATGTTGTTTCTATACATAATTTGATTTTCTTGTGTTATACCCCTCTTATAGTGGGCTATCTATTAACAAGGCCAAATCCAGTTAATCTGTTTCAACACACAAATTACACTTCACTATAACGGATAACCCACTATAAGTCAGTCAGTTAAGTGCCATACGTGATACACGCTTTGGGCGATCATGTCTCGAAAGAGACATGACTGACTGGGCAGAAGATTATCCCGCAGTAGGTTGCCATTGCTTTCTGCGGTAGACTGGTTGCCGACCAAGGCTATAGAACCTAATCTGTCCTGCTATTTAACCCATAACTGGAAGGACGAGACGGAATACCTTTCCCAAGGGTATTTGCGCGTAAGTGAATGCAATGAATTCAGCTGGAATTCGAACGCGGCTCCCCGATTTCTCGTTCCTAGCCGATATCCAATGCACCACAACGCACAAGTACTTTGGAGAAAGAAGAAGAAGAAGAAAAAAAAACGCATGAAAACAACGACAGCGCCTTTCTTGCTGATTTTAATCACCATACAAAGAAACTTATACGTGACTACGGGAGAATAAAGGTGAAAATATTTTGACATAATATTTAAATTATTTATCTATAAGTATACACATTGTGTGTGTGGATGTATGTGTGTGTATTATTAGCAGTTGAATTATTTTTTAATCCATAATCGATATTTAATTAATTCAGCTTCGTGTGGCAGAAAAAAATAACAGACACGAAAGATCGAAATTTACAAGACATGGATTGCAAAAATCTCCTGGACTAAATAATTTCTCCGTAGCAGGTTTTCTCCATACTCGCTAGTCGCTGTCAACTGTTGATTCTCATTGATTGTTGCGTGATAAAAAAAAAAAAAAAAAAAAATCAACCCACCCACTCAAAAATCATTATCATAAATAAATATGAAATATTATTTAAATTAAAAGTTGAATGTGTCATTAGCATAAACTTAAAAAAAAATTGACGTTAATACACGTGAAGGTAAAATATTTGCATGCGTTCGGAAGATGATCTTTCTATATAGATGATAAGAGAAAGAAAAAAATGAAACTTATATACCAGGGGACACCCGGGATTGAACCGGGGACCTCTCGATCTGCAGTCGAATGCTCTACCACTGAGCTATATCCCCAACGTTACGTTTGGCGATTTAAATTATGTTTTTAATTCTTAATCTGTATACTAAAAATAACTACGTGGAAACAGAAGTTTGTTTTTAGATGAAGGCAATAATTCTTTAAGAAACTTTATCTGGCATAAACCTCAGACTTAAGACACCCAATGCGGTTCGATCGATGACTTATATGATGTTCGGATGTATAAAAAAAACAAAAAAAAAACATCATACTTCCTCAAATAAACCTAAATATATCAAACTTTTATATCGTAATTAATATAAACAAGATGAAAAACATCCTAAAATCTTACAAATTATGTTATGACAGCAGGTTTTAAAAAATATCTGTCATAACTTGTTGGAAGAATTGCAACAGAATTGTTTAAAACCCGTAAATTGTAATTTTTTTCATAAAAGATTATGCAAATATAAAATTTAGTTACCCCACTTAAATCATAAAATTTTGAAATGGCTTATGCCCAAAATGCGAAACATTCATTAAACCACAAGAAATTCATAACGGAAAACCACATTAATTTTGTCTTATCAATCAAACTCCCTGAAGATGATCTTTCATAAGACTGTAAGTACTTGGGAAAATAAAACGAATAACAACAACGACAATGCCTTTTTTTGCTGATTTTAATCACCATACAAAGAAACTTATACGTGACTACGGGAGAATTAAGGTGAAGAAAATAATTTGACATAATATATTTAAATTATTTAACTATATGTAACACATTAGTGTGTGGATGTATGTGTGTGTATTATTAGCAGTTGAATTATTTTTTAATCCATAATCGATATTTAATTAATTCAGCTTCGTGTGGCAGAAAAAATAACAGACACGAAAGATCGAAATTTACAAGACATGGATTGCAAAAATCTCCTGGACTAAATAATTTCTCCGTAGCAGGTTTTCTCCATACTCGCGAGTCGCTGTCAACTGTTGATTCTCATTGATTGTTGCGTGATAAAAAAAATCAACCCACCCACTCAAAAATCATTATCATAAATAAATATGAAATATTATTTAAATTAAAAGTTGAATGCGTCATTAGCATAAACTTTAAAAAAAATTGACGTTAATACACGTGAAGGTAAAATTTGCATGCGTTCGGAAGATGATCTTTCTATATAGATGATAAGAGAAAGAAAAAAATGAAACTTATATACCAGGGGACACCCGGGATTGAACCGGGGACCTCTCGATCTGCAGTCGAATGCTCTACCACTGAGCTATATCCCCGACGATACATTTGATAATTTAAATTATGCTTTTAATTCTCAATCTGTATACTAAAAATAACTACGTGGAAACAGACGTTTGTTTTAAGATGAAGGCAATAATTATTTAAGAAACTTTATCTGGCATAAACTTAAGACACCCAATGCGGTTCGATCGATGACTTATATGATGTTCAGAAAAAAAAAAAATGCTTCAAAGGTAAGAAAAAAAAGAAAAGAAATTGACCTCATCAAAAATTCGTATTTTTTGTTTTTACTGAAGGTAAAAAAAAACATGTTTACTTTTTTTGCCAATTGCCGAGCCGAGGAATTTAGACACATGAATAAAAATCAAAATTGTATAAACCTTATTTTAGAATCGTTTTTTCTTTACTAATCGAAATCAGGAAAAATTCTGATATAAATTATTATTACCACCACCGGTGTAGGGGTGGGTAAACTTTTTAGTGCAAGGGCCACATTCAAAAATTTAATTTTATAGGTGAACATATTAACCAAAGTAATTAATATTTGATTTAAAATAGAAGAATAAAAGATTTTTAATGAAAAAATGTAATTAATTTTTATTAATACTTTAAAGAACTGTAGAAGATTCATATGAAACACATTTCTTTGAAAGAAAAAGAACTCAGTTTAAACTTTAAAGGAAAACACAAACAGTTTTTAAGTTGGTGCTTCACATAAAAAACACATTTTTGTCAGACAAAATAACCTTGAAGAAAATAAAATTAATTAATATTATAAAATAGAAAAACTCATTTATTTGAAAAACAAAGTAACTCTGTTTACTTTAAAGAAATAAAGAAACACTTTTTATTAATTATTATTTTAAAAACTGGAAACTTCAAATGAAACACTTAAAGTAACTCAATTTAAAAAAAAGAAATTTATATATTAAAGTAGAACTTCACAAGTTCACATGAAACACATTTGTTTGAAAACAAAATAACTCAATTTAAAGAAGAAAAAATAATTTCTCTTCCAAATTTACAAACATATGTCAGGCTGCATGAATTTATTTGGCAGCCTGCGTGCCATAGTTTGCCCACAGCTGGTTTTGTGGATCCCCACCAAATCTATTACACGAGGCCCCATCAAATCTATCATAAGCCCCCCACCATATTTATGATATGCCTCCACTCTGCAACATCTCAATTTTACTTTAAAATAAAATACAAATTTTATTCTAACTTAATTGTGTATAATAATACATCATATGCAAAACAGGTGAACAATTCAACTAGAAAAATTGAAAATGTATCAAAATACAAATTAGAAACATGTGAGCCCATTCCATCTTTAAAAATTAACAATGTTTTGCTACAATTTTAAACATCAACTTGAGATTTCTCTTACTAAAAAGCTGAATAATCTTTTGCACAGTATTATTTTAGAGCAGTATTATGGATTAAAAACAGTGAATTTTATATACAGGGTGTACATAAAATTCTTGTGAACTTTAATTTATAACTTTATTTGTATTTGTGATAGAAATAGTCTGTAAAAATGTTATAAAGTTTAATGTACCTAGTTTTAAGTATAGTTATTGAATAATTCTTTACCACAAAATTTGCAACAATTTTTAGATAAGTAATAAAATATTTTCTTTTTTTCAGAATCAATTTGATCCATGGCTTCAACTGTAGCGGAACTCTGGATCCTGATTGGTCATCAAATCGCAAAATTCAAAATACGTCAGAGAAACGGTTTTTCCACAGCCAAAGAAAAAAATCATTCTGTGAGCCACCCCACGTGACTGGATTGAATATTTAAGGATGGTCTATAACCGGTCCCGGCGGTCAGTCAGAGGAGGCGTTTTGCTGACACACATCTAAAATGTAACGGCAACTTCAAATCAACCCGGAGATAAGGTCAGGTCGCACCTTGTTCTCTTTCTCCTTATCTCTTTCAACAATTACTACTGCGTACATTTTGTACGAACTCTTGATACCTTAACTTTCTCAGTGAACATTAATTTCTATGAATGCTTGTTATTCTTTCCTCTTAATAAATTACTATTTTAACACACAAAAAATGTATATTTTATTATTCCATTCTTCTTACGATATTCCACATAATTCCACATGTTCCAACCTACTGACTACCAACCTTCTGATGAAAATCTGATAATAATTCTAATGAATATAATGCAACATAAAACTTGTAAGCTGTAGGGAGTTTGGTTAAGTCTTACACAAGGCCGAATGCAAGAAATATTAACAGGCTCCCTACACTTCACAACTGAGGAATAATAAAAAAACTGTGTCTTTTGGTTGGCTGAACTGAAATCTACAATTGCTATACAAAGAAAGTTTAGAATTTAATACAATAAAGGACCACCTCATAGGAATACTATTGCTAAATGGATGAAAAAATTTAAAGAGACAGACTCTATCCATGTTTTCCGTGAACTGCAAAATAGTATTACCCTTTGTATTGTTAATGATAAAGAACATGTGGAAACTTAAATAAAATTTCAAGAAAACCTTAAAAAATATAGATGTACTTTTTTCTAATGCTTTTTAGAAATAATTTCTTATGCAAATACAAATAAAGTTATAACACGAACTTTATGGACACTAGTTTTTTCGAGATTTGGCATGCGCAAAACAAATTCGCGGATTTGGAAAAAAAGAAAAAGTAAATAAATGTAGGTAGGGAAAAAATCAAATTATGATAAGATAGAGAGTTTCAACAAGCACTCCCTGGAGCCCCTAATCAGGTTTACCCCCTGGTTGGGGTGTTCGGGAGTAGTACGTACTGGCCCTGTCACCAATTAAAAGCAATACCTAAGTTTAAAATGCATTAAAAACGAAAAAAATTCCTTAAAGCTTTACTTTCAGTTTTAATTCTAAAATATCGAGTAAATTTGATATTCAAAATAATCAAAATACTTTAGATGCTTCAAACTTAATTTAAATTACTTGAATTTTTTAAAAATCCTTATCAGTAAAAATCTATAAATTCATATATATTGATAAATCGGTCTAAACAAAATAATTATCTTTATTAAAAAAAACTCTCCCGAAACATTATTTGAGAAAAAGTCTCTGAGTGAAAGTTAAATTGATCCGAATTGAAACAAATACTATTTTCAGATTAAATATCGCGGAAAAGCATTTTCTCTAAACACGGAGGGGGTGTTTTTTTTCTTCTTCTAAGGAGTTCAGTGATTTCGGAACAGCCTGATGTTCGCTTGTTTGGGAAATTTAAGTTAGTATGGGAATAAATTACTTGAATATAACGTGAATGCCGACAATATATATATATATATATATATATATATATATATATATATATATATATATATAACTATCCAGTAATAAGCGTACATATGGGCTAAAGACAAAAGAACAAAAAAACAGTCCTTGCGACCACTTTTGCGATGGTATTGAATATATACTAATTATACCTCTCAGTGCAATGGGGAAGGTACTGCTACAGAGTTTGACACTCTGGAACCAGGTGCCTTCTCACTTGTAAAATGAGGAAAACAGATATTATGCATTGATTGCAGCCCGAGTGAATCTGGATCAAACCCATTAAAGTAGTGATGGTTAACTTAAGTGTGATATTTTCGCTAAAACTTATACCAAAGACGAAAAAACATTAAGAACCAGGGTTCATTAATACTTTTACACCTATATCTCTTTCTTTTTAATTTTAGCTGTTTTTTTATTGCATTTATTCAAACCGTCTGTTGACGGCAATGAAGCAAGAATTGGAAATAAAAGTATGATAAAGAATAGATTGCTATTGCGAGTTCGAATTCCAGCTGAATTCATTGCATTCACTTACGCGCAAATACCATTGAGAAAGGTATTAATCCGTCTCTTCCTTCCAGTTATTGGTTAAATAGCAGGACAGATTGGGTTCTATAGCCTTGGTCGGCAACCAGTCTACCGCAGAAAGCAATGGCAACCTACTGCGGGATAATCTTCTGCCCAGTCAGTCATGTCTCTTTCGAGACATGATCGCCCAAAGCGTGTATCACGTATGGCACTTAACTGACTGACTCGTTAGCATACTTGGGAAATATATGAATCCATCTCTTCACTACCCAGTTATAACTTTGATTAGCAACTATTCTACCATCCCACTCCGAAAAGGGCACCCAAATACTGGTATTTTTCTGCCAATGCTTAGCATGACTCATTGATTTTGTTAGAAATGAACGAATTTACTCGAATTTACAAAACCTTGCTTAGCACACATGCAAAAGCGAATGCTAAACAAAACTCGTGAAATTTCACACCTCGATGCGAAATGTTTTACGGCCAATAGAAAACTAGGAAACATCTAAAAACAAAATTCAAATAATGTTCAATTATCAAAAACAAATTCTTTTTACGGACCCTTTTCGCGAGCCGACGCGAAGTTTGTTTGTCGTCTAATTGAAAGGCCAGAATCACATCCGGGAGTGAATTCTCAAATGACCTTTTTCAAGCCTTACAAACGAAATAAAAGACGGAGCAAGCTCGACTATCACCAGAGATAAGAAGACGAGCGTAATTAACACGTTCCTGGTAAAACGTCGAGTGATCAATATTATTACCTCTCTCTTTCTCTCTCGCCTTCTTCCTCTTCATCGTTTACCCGTCTACTTTTTTCTTATACTTGATAACCGATCGAAACCCTTTAAGACTGAGCGAATACTTCGAAGACATTCCTACCCAAAGATAACGCTCATACATACATACATACATACGTACATACATACATACATACATACATACATACGTTCCTGTCTACATCCATAAAAGTTACTACTACGAACTCTTGATACCCTTAAATTCTTAATACTGTTTCTCATTGAACATTTAACTTCTAATAATTTATGTTATTCTATTCTATTAATAAATTTCTATTTAAACATACAAAAGGTATACTTTTATACTTTCACAAATCCACCTCTGATAATGTTCTGATAATTCTGGATAAAATCTGTAAATTGTAGGAAGTTTGGTTATGTTTCACACAAGGCCAATTAAAAAACATTAACCATCTCCCTACTTCTAGACATTTTTCTCTCCATATATGATATTCAATATTAAAAAAAAATTACTCAGAATTGTTCTCATAGCTAATCTTTACTTGAATTTCCTTGTTTTCTTATTTAATGTGCCGTGTCCTTTAAAAGACGCTGGCAGTCATGGCTCTCCCGACTTCCAGTCCCTTGTAGTTCTAAGTAACATTTGACTCCTTACTATCCCTTTTTAGACTTACAACCATATAGCATTGAAATTGGTACGATTACAGAAGTTAAGCAGCATCAAGCCGGCTATGTACTAAAATGAGTGACAACTTGGAAATACCAGGTGGTGTAAGCTTCGTTGTGCAGGTAGAGTAATGAATAAGGGCACGGAATTTTTAATCGGGGAGCAGTGTTCCAATTTCCGTAAGGTTGTATTCCCTTACGCGCAAATACCCTTGGAAAGGATATGAATCCACCTATTTTTCGCCTATCCATGGATTAATTACGACTAAGTAGTGAGTACAATTCTCTCTTGGTGCTCCAATTTTTCGATCTTGTGCCAGGACTAAGCTACGTTTAATAAACTGAGGACACCTCGACGTGGTGTGATGATTTGCAACCTTGTCTCGGTAGAACAATTACGAGTTAGTGAGTTGGATCCTCACTGGGCGTCCATACATTCGGCCTTGTGCAACATCTATGCTTCGCTTAGAAAATCACGAATAAATTTGTTGATTCGAGACTCTTCTTCATCTGTGTGAAAATTGCCGAGCATTAGTTGCCATAGAGGAACAGAATTGATTACATCTCAGCTAGGTACCTCGGCTCATTTTCGATACCCAATTTTTAAATTCAATTTTTAAAAATAAAAAGTTTTCTTTAAACTTTTATTTTAGTGTTAATTGAAAACTAATTGATTAAATTTACTATTTCCAGTAAGCAATATGCGCTAGTGTATTTTAAAGAGAAATTCTACTGACTGAAATCTAAATTTTATTAAGCAATCGACACAATTATAAACAAAAGTTAATTCACGGTTTTAAAAATTTTGCAGAAATAAAATATAAATCTGTGACACATTATTTTTGACAAATTAGCAAATATATTACTAAATTAATATGATTTACACAAGTATTACTTATAGCATAAGATTTAGAATAAAGCTGTTTTATTTCTAAAACTAATCTAAAACTAAAATTAAAAGTTTCGCAAGAAAACATTTTTTATTTTTAACAATTCAATTTTAAATTTAGATATCAAAAACAAGTGGAGGTACCTAAAAAAACTTATCAAATTCAAAATATTGCACTTTTTATTTTATTACTAGGAGCAGATTTTAGGAAATAGGAGCAAAATCTTTCAAAAATATAATAGATGGTTTACAATAAATCCCTCAATGTGTCCCGCGTTGAAGTAATAAAATCAATTATTATCAATACAAAATTGAATTTCATTAAAATTTCATGAATTTACGTGGAGGCGAGTAACGGATGTAAAAAACATATTTTTATCAAGATTTTTAAAAAATAATAATTTCAAAATTAATTCAATTAATTTATAAATAAGTCCGGAAAGTTTCATTAAAATCCGACAATTATTTTATTTTTGCAAGAATTTCCAAATTAATGTGTTTTTTGTCACTGGAAAAAACTGAATTATGTAATATTACATTTTTCGTTGTAAAATCTGGTTTCCCGTTAACTAAAATCAAAACAAGATATTTTACCAAAATTTCGATTAGATTAGAAGGGATTAACAAATTTAAAAAAAAACTTAAAAATACTTTGATCTTTCCTCTTAATAAGAATAAACATTTGATGGAAAAAAAAGTTCGTTTTTGTTAAATCTGAGGCCTTTTTTTTATTCATACTGTTTTTCTATGACCTTTTTAGCATTATCTTTCTTTCTAATGAAACCTGGGAAATCTTACGATAAAGAGTCAAAGAATAAAGCCTGGCTCTGATGAAAAGCAATGGAAATGAAGAGGAAAGAGAAAGATGAAAAAATCCAGAAAAATGTCCTCAATGCTTCAATTATTATCATAATAAAAAAATAAAAATAATATCTGACTGTTTTGTTTAAACTACAAGAAAACAGGCTTTTAGAGAATTGACTACTTTAACTTAAGTCAGCAGTCAGTCAGTCAGTCAAACTATCGTGAAATTCGTGACGTGTAAGTGGTTGCTGGTAGAAAGTTACGTCATAAAGAAACAAGTTGGACGAGTTCAGGTCGTAAAATCATTAAAACCTTTCAGCTAGGTTGTTAAAAGATCATCTAACTAGGAAATTACATTACTTTACTAAGTAAATTACATATATACAAGGTGGGGATATAGCTCAGTGGTAGAGCATTCGACTGCAGATCGAGAGGTCCCCGGTTCAATCCCGGGTGTCCCCTGTCTTGTGATTACATTTCTTTCTTTTTCGTATCAGCTATATAGAAAGATTCCGAGCGTATACGAATATTTTAAAAATATTTTCTAAATTATCTGTTTGCATGGTATTCTATATTAAAAAACAAAAAAAAAAACAAAAAAAAATCACTTGTCCGATTAGCAAATTTTGATAGAAATTGTTCATTTTATGTACAGGACGTAGATGATCATGGCTCTTCCCGACTTTCTCTCGAATGTAGTAACGTTTGAATCTTTGTCCCCACTTTACAATCCATTCAAACTCGTTGTTTGTTTATTCACTGTTTCCTTCTGTCTTTAGACTATTACTCCAGTTTTTAATATGTCCTGCGAGTTTTCCTCTTTCCTCATTACTGGATTAACTTGCAGGAATCAAATCTTAGAACAATGGCGACTGATTGATATTAAAATCGATTAATGTTGTTTTCTGACGTGAATCACATATAAAAGACAGACAAATAGACAGACATATAGATAGGTGAATCCAAAGGAATACAGTGTATTGCATTGAAGACGGCTTGGCTGCAGATGTGGCCTGGAAGTTCTATGTGTATATAACGGCTCGGAATTGGACCCGGAGAGAAAAGTTATAATTCCATATCGGAAGAGGATTGTTATTTAATAACAGCTGCGCCGTCTTTTCCTTTTTTCTAATGGAATCTAGAAAACATTATCCTGGTAATGATAATAATAGCCCCTTTTTTTTTATAAGGAAACATCCGGAATTCATTGATTTAGCAACCACTGCGTCTGTCATTAGAAATTTATAAAATATTTCTATTAAAACAATTTTTTAGGAAAACAGATTTAAGTTAAATTATTATTATTTCCAGTATTGATGGGGCTTTCCTTCCTAACTTCTTATTTGAAGTAGCGCGGAACGTTGACAATTATGTCATTATTTTCTTTTTGAGTTACGTGTGCAATCTATTTTAGTTGTTGCTGCTGTTGATAGTCTTCAAGTGATGTGGTTTCTCCTATTTGGTACAGTTTGTGATTCTGTAGCGTTATTCCACAAAGTTCGAAAAACAGATTGACCTCATAAAGACCTACATCATTTATTCTCACCAAAGCACTCTTTAACCCCGAATGAGAGAAAGAAAGTTTTTAATAAAGATAATTAATTCTTGAATATCGACCTTTAGAATAAATGCCAAAAATATTTTTCAAAGATAACTATTGAATTAAAATATGTTTTTGTTAATAAAGATACATAAATGTTTCAATTCATCATTTTGATCCAACTACAAGCATAGCCGTTACAAGACCTCATTTTGATTTGACTAGAAGTATAGCTGCACAATATCTCAATTTGATCTGACTATAAGCTTAGTCGTTTCAATACCTCATTTGTATCTGATTACGAACATAGCCGTTTTAATACCTCATTTTGATCTGACAACACAAATCTTTTTCAGTACCTCAATTGGATCTCATTTTTATCTTATTGCAAGCATAGTGCTTTCAATACCTTAGTTTGATTCAATTATAATTATAGCTGTTTCTATATTCCATTTCGTTCTGACGAGAAGTATAGCCGTTTCAATACCTCATTTTGATTCAATTACAATTATAGCTGTTTTCATACTCGATTTCAATCTAATGAGAAGCATAGTTATTTCGATACCTCATATTGATCTGACTAGAAAGACAGCTGTTTCAGTACCTCATTTTGATCTGACTTCAAGCACAGTCTTTTCAATACCTTACTTTGATCTGATTAAAAGCACAGCTGGTTCAATACTTCATTTCGATATGACTATAAACAACCGTATGGCCAATAAAAACTCCGAACCAATGAAAAATCGTATTTGATAAAAAGCTCAAAATCTTTAGTTCAAAGATACGAGCGTATATATTTCTGTCTTGATTTTGGTCAACTTGTTGGCGTTGAATGACTTGCGAACGAGACCCTAATTTCCAAGATCTCTGTTTTAATTCCCGAATGGTTTGTCTTTTCAATATGAAAACCGGCAATCTTGAGACAGTTACAATATCTTTTTGTTTGAATTCTTTGTCGTGCCAAAAGCGCGCGGGTTACGTCTTATTTCGTGATAGAAAAACATTACATGTTCTAGCAAAGGGGACTGTATTTCATGATGAGGAAAATACTTAAAGACAAAGGCATCGGACCACTGTTTGTGAATGCATAAAAAATTAAGGAAAAAAAAAAAAGAAAGATACAAACAAAAACAAAAACAACGAAAATGTAAAAGTCTGTGAACTTTAAAGAACTTTAAAAGCTTTTTTATATTCAATGGAGAAAGCTTCTGTCTGAATGTCATGACGGCTTCAATTAATCCTGTCAGTTCCTGAGGCTGTTCCAAAAGCAGCATGAACACTACAAATTGTGCCCAGTTCAAGTCAATAATTCAGGCTCGACGCGAAAACAGACGCATATCGTTTGTGACACACACACACACACACACACACACACACACACACACACACACACACACACACACACACGTTAATGATATATATATATAAAGAACATCTAATTCATTTAATCAATTTATCCAAGTAAGGTAAGGCATGTGGGCTGTGGTGCAGTGGATACCGGTTCGAAACGAGAAATCGGAGAGGCGAGGTCGAATTCCAGTTGAATACGTTGCATTCACTTGTGCGCAAATACCCTTGAGAAAGATATAAATCTATATCTTCTAACTCCATCTATGTCTTAAATAACAGCTCAGATCGTGTTCTATAGCCTTGGTTGTCAACCAGTCTACCGCAGAAAATAGTGGTAACCTACTGCGGAAAAATCTTTTGCTCTGTCAATTATGTCCCATTTTGAGACATTATCGCCCAGGCGTGTATCAGGCAATAAAACCACTAAGACGAAAGGAGATACCAAGTTTGAAAGAATATGAAAAAGGAAAGGCACTATTAACGAGAGGGAAAAATAAAATAAAAGTAATTAATACGGAAACTAACAACTGACATTGCATTTAAATCTTTGAAGATCAAAATTGACTGGAAAACAAGAAACCGGAAGAAAATTCGATAACCGAGAAACGCAAGTGAAGAAACTTGTAAGCATAGAACTTACGGTTACATCTAGCAATTTCACGCGTAACATGATGGGATATTATCGCAAATATAGTCAGTCGGTCAAGAGCCATACGTGATTCATGATTTGGCGATCATGTCTCAAGGCAGATATGACTGCCTATGTAGAAGATTTTCCTGCAGAAGTTTGCCATTACTTTCTACTGTTGAATGGTTATCAACGAAGGCTATATAGCCTAATTTGTACTGCTTTTTAATCCATAGCTGGAGGAAGAAAAGACCGATTAATACCTTTCTTTTCTTCCTCTAGCTATGGATTAAATAGCAGGTCAGATTACTGCGTTCAAATAATAGATGCAGTCTAGATAGCAAAGAGAAAAACAGATCAGAACAACTACTGAGAGGGAATGGAAACCAGGCATGTCTGACAAACTATTCACATGCTATAAAGCGAAAAATTTCTAATAAGTACTTCAGATCAGGTGGGTAGTTGGCTGTCATAGAAAATGCACCCTCCTTTGAAAGTGACGTGAACTGATTTTAGTTTGCAGATTTTTATTTAGAACCACCCAGCCACGATTAAATGCCAACCAACCTACAAATATTCTGGCGCTGCATCTACTTCAAACCCTTGTCAGTATTTTGCGTCAGAATAAGTTGTTTATCGTAGGTGCTCAACAGCACCTCCACTTATATATAAACTTATAAGATTACACATATATGAAACTTGTGTAGTGTACGGAGATGTTGTTCGCTGGTGATGTTTTTTGGCTGAATGGGATTCTTTTTGGTCGCATGTTGGATTCGTTTTGGCCAAATGCTTGGTTCTTTTGGTCTAATGGAGATTCCTCTTCACCGAATGGTACATTTTTTTCGGCCGCATTCTAGATTCCTTTTGGTCAAACGCTGGGTACCTTTTATCCGAATGTTGCGTTTCTTTTGACTGCATGAGGATTGATTTGGTCAAGTGCTGGGTTCCATTTGGCCGACTTTTGAGTTCCTTTTGACCCAATGCTAGATTCCTTTTGGTAGAACGGTGAATTCCTTTTGACCAAATGCTGTGTTTCTTTGGGTAGAATGGTGCGTTCCTTTTAGCCAAATGTTGGCTTCTATTTGGTTGAAAAAAAACAAAACAATTTTTAAAAAATTTCATTATTAACCGAAAAACTTTTTTTCAGACTATAATTTCCTTAGTTTATATTATCTATTCAAGCAATTAAAAGCTTATCAAATAAAATAATATCATAGTTATATTGCATTTTTTATTTTATTATTAGGAGCAGATTTTCGGAAAAGAGGCCAAATTTTTCAAAAAATGATAGTTGATTTTTAAATTCCACAATGAGTCCTGCATACATCTAATGAAACCAATTTTTCCAACAAAATTTAATTTCTTGAAATTTCATGCATTTACATGGAGGGGGTAACAAGTATAAAAACATATTTTTACCAAGATATTTTAAAAATAATAATTTCTTTTTTTTAATCATATCACCTCGAGCAAGGCGGTAGCGCCACTGATGTGCAGGGGGCTACGTAAGAGTGAAAAGATTGGAAAAGAGAAAGCCGGAAACCACATCCTAAACAGGAAACAAGGGATGAGCCTCTTCACCTGTTCAATAGACGTGGGTGGAGTGTGAACCGGGAGACAGTTTTTTGTCTATCTACTCCAATTTCAAAATTAATTTTATTTATTCATATGTCCTTATAAAAAAAAGTTTCATTAAAATCCAACAATTATTTGATTTTTGCAAGAATTTTCAAATTAATGTGTTCGTCACAAAAAACAAAACAAAACAAAAAAAAACAACAAAAAAAGAACTTACGGAACATTACGTTTCCCATTGTAAACTCTCGTAACAACTTGATTACCCGTTAACTAAAAATCAAAACAAGTTATTTTACCAAAATTTCAAACGTGTTAGAAGGGATTAAAGAATTAAAAAAAAACTTGAAAAATAATTTGATCTTTCCTCTTAATAATAATATAAACATTTTGATGGAAAAAGTTCGATTTTTTATTAATACTATGCTGTTTTTTTCAGCGATTTTGTGGAGGTACCTACAAGAGTTTCGTATTCTTATCTTTCTTTCGTATGAAATCTGGGAAATCTTACGATAAAGAATCAAAGAATAAAGTCTGGCTCTGATGAAAAACAATGGAAATAAAGAGGAGAAAAAAACCCCGGAAAAATGTCATCATTGCTTCATCACTTATAATGATAGTAATAAAAGCAGTGTGTAACTGACTGTTTTGTTTTAAACCACAAGACAAGAGAGGCTTTTAATAAAATAAAGAATTGACTGCTTTTAATTGAAAAGCATTTGTTTCCCTTGAAACGTCAGTCAGTCAGTCAAACTCTCGTGAAATTTGTGACGTGTAACCGATTGTAAATGTTTTCTAAATTTGAAAAAATGGAAGAAAGTTGCGTCGTCAAGATAAAACATGTTGGACGAGTTCGGGTGGTAAAATCATTAAGAGATTCTAGCTAGTCTTTTAAAAAGAACATTCAACCAGGAACTTAAAGTATATTAGCATTATCGCTTATGCAGGTGGGGATATAGCTCAGTGGTAGAGCATTCGACTGCAGATCGAGAGGTCCCCGGTTCAATCCCGGGTGTCCCCTGTCTTGTGATTACATTTTTTTTCTTTTTCGTATCAACTATATAGAAAGATTATCTTCCGAGCGCATACAAATGTTTTAAAAAATATTTTCTAAATTATCTGCTTGTATGGTATTCTATATTAAAAAAAAATAACAGTTGTACGATTAGCAAATTTTGATAGAATTTATTTGTTTATTTTATGTACAGGACGTAGATGATCATAGCTCTTCACGACTTTCTGTCATATGTAGTAACGTTTGAATCTTTGTCCCCAATTTACCATCCATTCAAACTCGTTGCTTGTTTACTCACTGTTTCCCTCTGTCCTACTCCAGTTTTATGTCCTGTGAGTTTTCCTCTTTCCTCATTACTGAGGAAAGGTAGTGGGGTGGTTAATGTTTATTAATTCGGCCTAATGTCATACATAACCGAACTTCGTACAACTTACAGATTTATTTATTTATTTTTTTTTTTAATCATTTCACCCCGAGTAAGGCAGAAACGCCACTGATGTGCAGGGGGTTACATAAATGTAGAAAGATTAATTAGAAAAGAGTGAGGAGTACAAGCTAGTTAGAAAGGAACAATAGAAAGCTGAGAAAGCAGGTGCAATGACAGATACATGGGCGGAGAGAAAGTGAAGATTATACAGGGGAGGGGAGAGAGCTAGAGTCCAGTGGTTAGTAGGTGAGTATTAACTTTGCTTTTAAATTTCTGGAGGTCGTAGCCGTCAGGAAAGCAAGAATACGGGAGTGAGTTCCACAGGCGGGAAGTGCGAGAGAGGAAGCTGCAGGAGTAGAATTGTCGTAATAATCAGAAGGTTGTCAGCAGTTTAGAGATTGGATCGTGTGGATTTGTGGAAGAATAAAAATGTACATATAAATTTATTGATAGAAAAACATGAATTGTAGAAGCTAATGTCCAATGAGAAAGTTAAGTTTATCAGAAGTTCATAGTAGTATATGTGTATGTGTATTATCGTAGGAATAGGAATGTTGAGAATGGAGAAGAAGTAAAAGGAATCAGCACACGAAAAAGAAGGAGAAGAGAACGCCTGTCCAGGTGGAATCGATGTTTCTTTCTTGTTATATTTTAGCTTGTCGTCTCTGATGCTTCCATGTGACTGTCTGGCTGACGTTTCTTTCGCCTTTTATAACCATTTAGTTTTTTCGCACTGGATCGTTGACTCTTTTCAGTCTTGCAAATCGTTTTCATTGGTCATAGTTGTTTTAGTACCTCATTTTGATCTGACTTCAATCACAGTCGTTTCAGTACCTTACTTTGATCTGATTAAAAGCAGAGCTGTTTCAATACCTCATTTCGATATGACTATAAACACCGTATGGCCAATAAAAACTCCGAATCAGTGAAAAATCGTATTTGATGAAAAGCTCAAAATCTTTAGTTCAAAGATACGAGCGTATATATATATACCCAACCAAGGCATTCCACTGCCACTATAGCGCAGGGGCTTACATAGAGGGATTGGGTATAGGAAATGTCAGAAGGAGGGTGATAGACGACTTAGGATGTACATAGGGAGAGAGTTGGAGAGAGTGGGAATGAGTTAGTGTGTTAGGAGGTGTCTATTGACCTTACATTTAAACTCCTGGAGGTTGTAGGTAGGGAATTCCACAGGCGGGAAGTGCGAGGAAAGAAGCTGTTGGAGTAGAAATTGCGGTTACATTTCATCGGTTTCACTGTAAAAGGGTGGGACCTAGTTGCCAATCTAGTATCTCGTGAAAATTCACATCTAGGGGGCACCAGTGATTTAAGTTCGTCAGAGCAGAAGCCATGAAAGTATTTATAGAAGAGGCACAGGGATGTCACGTCACGCCGGTGGGAGAGTGACTGCAGGCGGTCAGCCAAGTCGGTATCAATCACATTAGAGATTCTTCGCTGTATTTTGTCAAGAACTCCGAGGAGAATAGAAGGGGCACCCGACCAGATGTGGCAGCAGTACTCAATACACGGGTGGATGGTGGATTTATATAATTGCATGATAGATTCAGGCGGAAAGAGAGCCGATTTTCATAGCTGTGGATTTAGCAATGGATTCGACGTAGTCATTCCACTTGAGGTCCGCTGAAAGTGTCAGGCCAAGCAGGCGTAGTGATTTACTCTCTGGGAGGCAAGCCTGTTCCATGCTAATGGGAGGGAGGTGCGGTTGTCTGTGGTGGTTAATTGACAGCAGGTTAGTTTTGGAAGAATTGAATTTTACAAGCTATTTCGTACCCCAATCCACCACGGCTTGGAGGTCCTTCTCAAGCTCGGCAGCGATGTTCACCTTGTCACCAACACCAGATTTTTGATGGAGGCGAGAGTAAACTGTGGTATCATCAGCGTACATGCCTACTTGTGATCTTATGGTATCGGGGAGATCATTGATATAGATTAGAAAGAGCGTAGGACCTAGGATAGAGCCCTGGGGTACACCCGCGTTTGTAGGGTAGTTCTGGGAGGCATGTCCGTTTAATACCACCTTCACTGTGCAGTTAGAGAGGAATGACCGGATTAAGTCCAAGAAAAGTCCAGTTATGCCATAGCTTCGCAGTTTCCGTAGAAGGCCGGCATGCCATACTCTGTCGAATGCTTTAGAGATATCCAAGGCGACGGTTCGGGCTTCACCATTCTTGTCGAGAGCCTGGTATATATACTCGGTGATGGTCGTTAGCATATCAGCAGTGGACCTGGTGAAGCGGAAGCCATACTGTTTGTCCGAGAGGAGTCCGTGGGCTGTGAGATGCTGAACGACCTCGGCATTGATAATGGCTTCGAACACTTTGCCGAAGATCGGAAGAAGGCTGATGGTGCGGTAATTTGCGGGGTCCGATGGTTCACCAGTGTTCTTGAATATTGGAACCACAGAAGAAGACTTCCAACAGGCAGGAAAGCAGGAGGAAGAAAGGCAGAGGTTGTAGAGCTTAGAAAGGATAGAGGAGAGTTCAGGGGCACAATTCTTCAAAACTATGATTGGGATTCCATCCCCACCACTCGCTTTGTGAGGGTCCAGTTTTGAGATTATGCTAGAAATCAGCGAGGGCGTGATGTGGACGTCATTCAATTGGGCCTCAGTTCTAGATGGAAAATCGGGTGTATGGATTCCAGACGAATCCAGAGTGGAATTGGTCGAGAATCTACGGGCAAAGCATTCGGCCTTGTCCGCTGAGGAGGTGAGGACCTCAAACTCGTTTATTAGTGGGGGTATTGAGGACATACTCTTGCTAAGCACGCGTTTGCAGAGGCGTCAGTAGTCTTTGGTACCGAATTTGGAGGATGCTATGCGCTGCTTCATCCTGGCAGAAAACAGCATATTATCTTCGTTAAGTATTTTTTTACACTTGTTACGAGCTGAGGCGAAAAGGCGCCTGTTTTGGTCCGACACGTGGCTACGATAAAGCCGGAAGAAGTGATTCCGGTGGGCAATGGCGGCCGAGCAAGCGGGCGTGAATCAGGGAGACGAATGGGATTTAAGCTGAAATTTCCTGGCAGGGATGAATGCATCGATGCCAGCCTTAACCCAGGAGGAGACCTCTGATGCACAGTCTTCGATGGGAAACTAAAAACATTGTTCCAAGGGACGTCGCAGAGGAAGTCACGGAACGAATCCCAGTCTGCTCTTTGATAGCAGTAGGATATTCTGTTGGTCTGGGTTTCTTGGGTAGAGGTGGAGTGGAAGGAGATGTTGACAGAAACTACGGTGTGGTCAGAGTTTCCGAGAGGGCAGAGCTGTCTGGTGGAGCAAGAATTTGGGGTGGAAGTAAAGCAGAGGTCTAGGAGCGAGTCCCTTCCGTTAGGGCTATTGGAGAAACGCGTGGGGAAGTTCACTACTTGTGTAAGGGATTGGGAGATCGAAAAATTAAAGGTGTGGACACCAGCAGGGTCGGTTACAGAGTTTTCCAGCCACTTAGAGTGGTGGGCGTTAAAGTCGCCAAACACAAAAATATGGGCAGATGGGTGCGAAGAAATGGCCTTGTCGATATTGTCAGAGATGCTGTCAAGTACCGAACAGTCAGAGGATGAGGGGGAGCGGTAGAGGAAGAAGAGATAGCTAACAGAGATTAGAAGTGAGAGACGGAAGCACATGAAAAACTGGACCAGGGATTCGAGAGATGTTACTCTAGCTAGGGGGAGGTGTTCACTGACATATACACCAAGCCCATGCATATGGACGTTGGAGTCCTTCCTGAAGAGAGGAAGGTAACCAGGAACATGAAACTCAGAGGAGGGGATAGACGGGTCAAGGTTAGTTTCGCATAGAGCTAAGATATCAGGTGAGTTAGTTTGGAGGAATGCTTCTACGCTATAAAAGTTAGTGCGGATACCGCGTATGTTAGTGAAAGAGACACAGAGAGGTTTGGGCGTTTTCCGAGTAGCTAGCTTGATTTTGGTATTTTGTTTGTTCTTTTTCATGGTGTTTTGGTTGAGGAGAGAGGACTAGGGCAGAATCAGTTGGTTACTATTTGCAGCCTGTGAGGAATGGAGACTGGCGCAGCCTGCAGCATAATGTGGCCTCGGGGTTGCCCACCGGAGGTTCATGAAGGGACGCCTGTCCATGCGCGATATGGCACTACATGAACCCCGATATTATTCAACTGTTGATCTTGTTGGCGTTGAACGAGACCCTAATTTCCAAGATCTCTGTTTTAATTCCCGAATGGTTTGTCTTTTCAATATGAAAACCGGCAATCTTGAGACAATTGCAATAGCTTTTTGTTTGAATTCTTTGTCGTGCCGAAAGCGCTCGGGTTACGTCTAATTTCGTGATAGAAAAACATTACATGTTCTAGCAAAGGGGACTGTATTTCATGATGAGGAAAATACTTAAAGACAAAGGCATCGGACCATGTGTGAATGTATAAAAAATTAAGGAAAAAAACAAAAATAAAAATAAAAAAACAAGACAAGGTTCAAGAGCCACTCAATGTAGTCGGTCACAGAGTGAGATTGTTATAAAGAAGAGAAAAAAGAATTAAGTTATTTCTATTATAAGGACGTATATATAGATAGGATTTCCCTGTTTTCCCTGAACTTGAAAAGACCAAGATTGTAGTTGTCAGGGAAGCAACCTCTCGGGAACTATTCTTAACTCGATTCCAGTGCCTCCTCGCGGCGTCACCTCTTGATGAAAAAAAAAGTCTATACGTGTTTCACTTATCGGTCCCTATGGGAATGAAACGTCCTTAGAGCTCATAATCTTCTAGTTTGCGTTTTAACTCGAGAAAATCACACAGTGTTTTCGCGTGTAAACAAATAGAAACACGCAGGAGCAAAGACATGTGAAAAGCAATGGATATCCGCGCGCTGCACTCATTCACACGCTCACAAACATGCGCACGCATGCGCACATTTATTACTTAGCGGTTCCGTTTGAAGATGGAAGAGTGACGTGTGCAAATAACTGACGCACTGAGACCAAGAAACAAGGGAACAGTTTTCTTAATTTCTTCTTTCATATTCATTTTTCTTTTTCTTTTCTTTTTTTTTTTCATTTCATTCCTTCGTTATATCATTCATTTCTTTTTTGGCCGTTTTTTTTTATTTTCATTATTTATTTTTTTTAGCTCACTTTTGTTCTTCGTCAGCGACAACATGTCGGTTTTGTAATATGGCTGACTGACTCACGCGTTGCCTCTGGTGGCCACAGGACACTCGCATCAGAAACAGAGCAGACATGAGGAAGAGTTGTCATTGGCAGGGAAGAAGGATGGGGACAGTTGGGTTAGAAAATAGGGCGAGACTGGATGCTGGGAAAAAATGTAAGTCATCACTCACTGCTTTATTATACAATGGGTCAAGTCGTACATTTTCAGTGGTCACATGTTCTGCCGACTCTTTTAAATATGGAGCGATTCATCATCCGATCATTATTTAATTCTAGTTTTGGCTTGATCTATTCGTTTTCTTTCTTTATTATCTCCCGTCGACTTACTTTCGTTCTTTCTTCTATTTTCTTTCTTTCTTTCTTTCTTTCTTTCTTTCTTTCTTTCTTACAAGCTTCATTTTAGTTTTCATCTTTTCTGTCTTCAACTCAGGTATTATTCATTCTTTCGTCATCTCGATTCTCTTTCTTTTTTTCTTTCTTAAACTTGAATTTTTCTTTTTTCTTTCTTCTTGCTACATCCTCTCTTTTTCAACTTCATATTCTTTTTGTAACTTGATTTCTTCCCTTCCTTCTTTCCTTTTCCAAAACCTCGTGAATTCTTTCTTTAGTTTGTTTTTTCTTTCCTTCTGTACTCCACTCGACATATCAATTCGAGTTCCTTCCTTCTTTCGTTCTTTCCTTCGTTCTTTCCTTCCGCTTGAGTTTCTTTCTTTCTTTCTTTCTTTCTTTTTTCAACTCAAGTATTATTCGTTTTTTCTTTATATCGATTCTCTTTCTTCCACTTGAATCTTTCTTTCCTTTCTTTTGATCAAATTCTTCTGTTCATATTCTCTATTTCTTGTTTTCTGTCTACAACTCCATATTCTTTCTTCAATTCGATTTCTTTCTTTCTTTCTTTCTTTCTTTTAGCATCTTGTTTTCTTAGTTTAACTCTCTCCTTCTTCTTTTTGAATCTTTCTTTCAAAACATAAACACTTTTTTCTTGTGATCACTTCCATTTCCCCAACGAAAATAGTTTTGCAGAACTTGCAAACTTTATAACAATGCATGTTCACATCATCGAACAAAAAGCTTTGCCATAAACATTCTATCGGCGAACTTCGTCGATCTTCATTACGAATTTCTTTCTTTCTTTCTTTCTTTCTTTCTTTCTTTCTTTCTTTCTTTCACTTGAATGTGTTTTTTCTTTCTTCTGGACACATTCTTTCTTTCTTCATTACATATTCTTTCTTTAACTTCCTTTATTCCTCCTTTCCTTCCTCCCTTTCTTTCTTTCTTTCTTTCTTTCTTTCTTTCATTTGAATGTTTTTTTCTTTCTTCTGGGCACATTCTTTCTTTCTTCATTATATTTTCTTTCTTTAACTTGATTCCTTCCTTTTATCCTCCTTCCCTCCCTTCGTTTCTTTCGTTCTTCAGATCATCAAGCATTCTGTCTTCAGTTCAAGCATTTCTTTGTTTTTCATCATTGTTGCCAACTCGACATATTAATTCGAGTCTCGTTTTTACTTTTTTGTTTCTTTCTTTAGCTTCAGTTTCTTTTTTTCTTTTCTTTCTTTCTGTCTTTAACTCAGGTATTATTTGTTCTTTCTTCATCTCGATTCTCTTTGTTCCACTTGAACGCTCCTTTTCTCTTTCTTTTGGCCACATTTTCTCTTTCTTCACTCCATTTTCTTTCTTCAAATTGATTCTTTCCTTTGTTTCTTCTTTCCCTCCTTTCTCTCTTTCATTCATATTTTCTTTCTTTTTCTTTCTTTTTTTCTTTCTTTCTTTTCTCAAACATTATGTGTTTTTTCTTCTTTGCGAGATTTTTGCCTTTTTCTTTCCTTCTGTCCTTAACTCGAAATATCAACTCGAGTTCCTTCCTTCCTTCCTTCCTTCCTTCCTTCCTTCCTTCCTTCCTTCCTTCCTTCCGCTTGAGCTTCTTTCTTTCTTTCTTTTTTCTTTCTTTCTGCTATTATTCGTTGTTTCTTTATCTCGGTTCTTTTTTCTTCCACTTAATTTTTTCATTTCTTTTCTTTCATCTGGTCAAATTCTTCTGGTCATCTTCTCTATTGCTTTGGCTATCCCAATGCGACTTCGGATTTTAGTGTCGCACTTCCCGTCCTCTGGAAGAATACTTCCCAGATACTTAAATTTTTGGACTTGGTTGATTTCGGCATTTTCCAATTTGTAATTTGCATTTTGGGTTTATCTTTTTGCTATCAACCATGCATTCTGTTTTCTTGCAATTGATGTTTAGTCCTTTCTTCTCGCTTTCGCTCACTGCCTTCTGAAGGAGGTTTTTTACTTTTCTTTCCGTGCCTGCTATCAGCAATTTCATCTGCTTATCTTATGTTGTTAAGATTGTCAACAATCAACAATGAAACCTCTTAAAATTACCTCACTACAGTTATTTTGCACATATTTTTTTTACATTCAAAGCAAATGTACACACACACACACACACACACACACACACACACACACACACATATATATTACTGATAATCTAACTAATATGTTTTGTAGGCACTAATTTTTTATAATCAAATATATTGCTAGTAAATTAACTATGAAATGATTTGTAGGCGTTAATTTTTTATGATAAAAATGTATTGCTGACAATTTAACGATAAAATGTTTTGTAGGCACTAATTTTTTAATAATAAAAATGTTGTGTTGGCAATTTAACTATAAAATATTTTGTAGGCACTAATTTTTAAAAATAAAAATATATTGCTGGTAATTTAACTATAGGATGTTTAGAAGGCACTAATTTTTTTATAATAAATATGTATTGCTGTTAATATATTTTAAAATGCTTTGTAGGCACATATTTTTTAAGAAAAAAGCGTTGCTGCTAAATTAACTATAAAATGATTTGTAGGGCCTATTGTATTATTTTATAAATGTATTACTTGTAATTTAGCTATAAAATGTTTTGTAGGCACTCATTTTTTATAATAAAAATATATTGCAGGTAATTTAAATATGAAATGTTTTGTAGGCACTAATTCTTTAAAATAAAAATGTATTGCTGGTAATTTAGCTTTAAAATGTTTTGTAAAAATTATTTTTTGTAAGAAAAACGTATTACTGTTAATTCAACTATAACATGTTTTGTAGGCACTAATTTTTTATAGTATAAATATATTGGTAGTTATTTAAATATAAAATGTTTTGTAGGCAAAATTTTTTATAATACAAATGTATTGGTGGTAATTTAAATATAAAAAAATTGTTTCCGATTATCAAAAAATATTTTGAAAAATTTCAGTATTTAAACAATTTAAGGGTGGGGCTCAGTTTCTCATAAAACATTATAGTAAATCGATCCTCCATTTTGGAACCACTCGCGTTGCGGTCACTTTGTTTTTTTTTTTTTTTTTTTTTTTTTTTTTTGAGACGAGATGTTGCTCTTTTTGTCTTTTTCAAGTTTTCCTCAGTTCTTTCTATGGCATCTTCTTTGGAAACTCTAAGAATAGCTTTATTAAAAAATTTCGCAAAAGTTTCAGTTCTTGAATATGCGCAAGCAAAAAAATTAATTGCACAGGATCGATTTACTATAAGGTTGTATGAAAAACTGAGCTCTTCTCCTAAAAGTGTTTAAGTATTGAAATTTTTACAATTTTTTTTTGTCTATCGGAATGTTTAGGGTTTAATCGATAAGATCCCACTGAAAAATGTCCCCCAAAATTGATAATCAACAAATTTACAGGTGGTGGTAATGTCGTACAGGCGAGTGGTTCCAAAATGGAGGATCGATTTACGTTGTATGAAAAACTGAGCCCCGCCCCTAAAATTGTATAAATATTGAAATTTTTCCAAAATGTTTTTGTCAATCGGAAAGTTTAATTTGATAAGATTGCATTGAAAAAAAAAAAAAAGAAAAATAGAAAAGAAATACAACAAATTTAAAGGTGGTGGTAGTCTCCTTCAGGTTTGCCAAAAATTATATTGCTAGTAATTTTACTACAAGAATGTATTGTTGGTAAGTTTTTTATAAAAATATATTGCTGGAATTTTTACTATGAAAATGAATTTTTATACTTTCCTAGTGTTTAGATTTTTGTTTGGAGAGTTCATTATTTAACCATAGCTGGGATCTTAGCAAATGCTACCACCCCCGGTTAGGGTGGACCTGGGAACAACAGCAATAGAGGGTGTCCAACGCTTCTCAAAACCTCCATTCTCCCAATCAGAAGTTTTGCTGCTGGATGTAGTTTATCGTCATTCCAGGAATATTACAAGGAAGGATACGAGACTAAAAAGTAACTGGATAAGTGATTTTTCTCATCTTAAAATTATGGAATTATTGATCTCCCTATTTGTAATTTCATTTGTTTCTTTTAATTCTAAGTACTGCGTAGTTTTGCAACGTTAGCGATCATGGCTCTCCACAATTTCTTTTCTTTGTAGCCCTTAGTAAATTTTGTCTTTTTGTCATTACTCCTAAACCATTTTCTGCTAACCATTTACACAAGCTCGTTCCGTAAATCATGTGCTTTTTTCTTCTGTCCCTGTTTAACCTGTTAGTGTTAAATTTTCTAACGCCCCTTTCTTCGTTATATAGACTAGAAACTTTCACAGAAATTTCAACTGTCTCTTTCTGAAGCTAAATATAGTTGTCATTGTTTTATTCCATTTTATCTAAAACCTCGCCGTTGCTCACATGTTCAGTCCACAGTATTCTCAGCATCCTAGTCAAATCAAATTGAGGCATTGAAAAGGCTATGATTGCAGTCAGTTCAAAATGAGGTATTGGAACGGCTATACTTGTAGTCAGATCAAAATGAGGTATTAAGCGGCTATGCTTGTAGTTGGATCAAAATGATGAATTGAAACATTTATATATCTTTATAGACAAAAACATAATTTAATTCAATAGATATCATTGACAATTTTTTCAGTATTATTCGAAAGGTCGATACTGGTATTCAAGTATTAATTATCTTTATTAAAAATTTCTTTCTCATTGGTGGTTAAAGATTGCTTTGGTGAGAATAAAGGCTGTAGGTCTTAATGAGGACAATCCTTTTTTTTTTTCGAACTTTATGGAATAACGTTACAGAATCACAAACTGTACCAAATAGGAGAAACCACATAATTTGAAGACAATCAACAAGTCGCTTCTTCATATCCGAAGAGATTATCCAGCATTCACTGTCATATAGGAGGACCTATATTACATATCAATTCAGTATTCTTTTCGCTAAATTTTTGTTTTGTTCCCCGAAGGCCTTTACCCCTTCAAATCTTTCGAAAACATTTCCGTGTAAAACTAAATGCTGAACTGAAATCGATAATTGTTTATTGACAAAACCTAACTTTTTTCAATTTTACGACCAGAAAAATATCGAACTTCTTTTCGCTGTTTATCTCACCCCGTAACCACAGTTCAAAACATGTTATTCACCGCAGAATGACTTCACGCGTAGTTTGGCGATTTTTCGACCAATTTACTTCCTTTTTGCTATTCATGCGCGGAAATTGAGTTCCGTACCCAAACAAATCGCGGACTTATTGCTCAAGAGAAGTAAACGGCCTGTAAAAAGTAACCTACGCGCCAAGTCATTCAGCGGTGAATCAGATAAGAAAATGGTGGAAAGGAGTGAGATATAATCCGACATTTTTGTGGTCGATAACAGGAAAAAAGGAAGGTTTCTTCAATAAACACTTATCGATTTGATTTCAGCATATGCATTTGCACGTGATTAAGGAAGTCTAGGAAAGATTTGACGGGGTAAAGGCCTTCGAGGAACAAAACAAAAATTTATCCTCTTTTCTTTGTTTCTTACAAAGTTTTTCTGTCTCTTAATATTCTGCTTAGCTTTTGGAATGTTTCTTTCGCTGCTCCAATGCGTCTTCTGATTTTAGTGTCACACTTGCCGTCTTTTGTTAGAACACTTCCCAGATATTACACTTTTCACACTTGTTTGATTTTGGTATCTCTCAAATTTGTAATTGGCATTTTGGGCACATCTTTTGCTAACAGCCATGCATTACGTTACATCAAGTCTTTTTTTTCATTTCAGAGGAGTTTGTTCAGCATTCACTCCCATATAGGAGGACCGATATTGCATAACCGTTAAGGAATCTTTTCTTTGTTTCGGAAGATATTTTCTTGTTTCTTAATACTTTGCTTAAGCGTTGGAAGGCATCTTTTGCTATCACAGTGCCACTTTTGGTTGGCTTTGGTTTCCCACATCTCGTCCTCTATTAAAATAGTTCACAAATATTTTAATTTTTGTACTTGTTTTTTTTTCTTATCTCTAATTTGTAATTTGGTTGCTGGGCTGCTTTTTTTTGATAACACTTATGCATTTCGTTTTCTTGCAATTGCTGTTTCATCCTTTGTTCTTGTTTTCCTACAATCTTGTTTTCCTTCACTACATTCTATAAGAGTTTCTGTAGTTTCCTTTCTGTGTCTGCTATCAACACTGTGTCACCTACGTATCTTATGTAGTTTAGATTGTAGACGCTCACAATGAATTCTGGTAGGACCTTTAATTGTTTCAGAATCGTCTCACAATATAGGTTCAAAATTCAGGTGAGAAGTCACACATCTCTATTTTTGTGTATTTACTGAATTTCTGGGTCATAAATAATTTTCACCTCTGTTTATTAACTATTTAAAAAGAAATAAAGTATAGTTTCATTTTATTCACTTATAAAGGGTGGTTTCATATTAGGTGGGTAGTCGGTAAAATATGACATTTATTTCCAACAAGATGTCCCCCACTATATTATTCAAGAGCAGTTCGTGAGTATCTTGATAAAACATTTCCTGAAAAAGTCCAATTGACTTACCTGCACGTTCATCTGACTTGACCTCAATGGGTTTCTTCTTTTGGGAAGTACTCAAGAAGAAAATTTATAGTCGAAAACCAAGAAGTGTTGGTAAATTGAAAGATTACATAAGAGAAGCATTTCAATAAATTTATACACAGAGAAACTTCTGCAAAATAATTTACCGAAGCGGAAGTTCAAAGCTGGGTAAATTGTGATGGACAACAATTTGAGCACCTGCGTTGTTAAAATTTAAACACTTTTGTATTGTTGTACACAGTAAAATTTAATTGCCAATGTAATAATTGCATTAGTAAATATAATTGTATATGTAAGTATAATTTATTAGTAAATATAATTGCATATGTAAATATAAATGTATATTCAAATATAATTGCATATGTAAATATAGCTGTATTAGTAAATATGATGGTATATGTAAATATAATTGTACATGTAAATATAATTGTATTAGTAAATATAATTTTATATGTCAATATAATTGTATTTGTAAATATACTTGGATATGTAAATATAAGTGTATTTCAAATATAATTGCATATGTAAATATAATTGTATTAGTAAATATTATTGTATATGCAAATATAATTGCATATGCAAATATAATTGTATTTGTAAATATAATTTGACATGTAAATATAATTGGGTATATAAATATAATTATATTAGTAAATATAATTGCATATATAAATATGATTGTATTAGTAAATATAATTGCATGTGTAAATATAATTGCATATGTAAATATAATTGTATTAGTAAATATACTTGTATATGTAAATATAATTGTATATTCAAATATAATTGTATATGTAAATGTAATTAGTAAATATACTTGTATATGTAAATATAATTGTATTTGTAAATATAATTGGATATATAAATATAATTATATTCGTAAATATGATTGTATTAGCAAATATAATTGTATATGTAAATATAATTGTATATGTAAATATAATTGCATATGTAAATATGATTGTATTAGTAAATATAATTGTATATTCAAATATAATTTCATATGTAAATATAATTTTATTAGTAAATATAATTGTATTAATAAATATAATTGTATATTCAAATATAATTGTTTATGTAAATGTAATTAGTAAATATAATTGTATATGTAAATATAATTGTATTTGTAAATATAATTGAATATATAAATATAATTATATTAGTAAATATAATTGCATAAATAAATATGATTGTATTAGTAAATATAATTGTATAGGTAAATATAATTGCATAAGTAAATATCATTGTATTAGTAAATATAATTGTATATTCAAATATAATTGCATATGTAAATATAATTGAATTAGTAAATATAATTGTATTTATAAATATAATTGTATATTCAAATATAATTGTTTATGTAAATGTAATTAGTAAATATAATTGTATATGTAAATATAATTGTATTTGTAAATATAATTGAATATATAAATATAATTATATTAGTAAATATAATTGCATAAATAAATATGATTGTATTAGTAAATATTGTATAGGTAAATATAATTGCATATGTAAATATAATCGTATTAGTAAATATAATTGTATATTCAAATATAATTGCATATGTAAATATAATTGTATTAGTAAATATAATTGTATTTATAAATATAATTGTATATTCAAATATAATTGTTTATGTAAATGTAATTAGTAAATATAATTGTATATGTAAATATAATTGTATTTGTAAATATAATTGAATATATAAATATAATTATATTAGTAAATATAATTGCATAAATAAATATGATTGTATTAGTAAATATTGTATAGGTAAATATAATTGCATATGTAAATATAATCGTATTAGTAAATATAATTGTATATTCAAATATAATTGCATATGTAAATATAATTGTATTAGTAAATATAATTGTATTTATAAATATAATTGTATATTCAAATATAATTGTTTATGTAAATGTAATTAGTAAATATAATTGTATATGTAAATATAATTGTATTTGTAAATATAATTGAATATATAAATATAATTATATTAGTAAATATAATTGCATAAATAAATAGGATTGTATTAGTAAATATAATTTTATATGTAAATATAATTGTATATGTAAATATAATCGTATTAGTAAATATAATTGTATATTCAAATATAATTATATTAGTAAATATAATTGTGTATGTAAATATAATTTTATTTGTAATCTTAAAATAAATTTTACCATTTATTGTCCACCTACTTTTGGGCCAGCCTGTATATTCACAATTATTTGTGATGACTTGTTACCATTTATTAGGAATTTCTTCGTTATGTTTTGAATTCCGCGAGTTTTGATGTGTCAAAAAGTTTTCGACGAACTCTTGAAGCTGATTTTCATCAGTGGAAACTTTCCCGTCAAATAGTTTTGCAGCAACCGAGAAAAGGGTAAAAATAGGTTGGTGCAAGTCAGAATATGAGCGAGTGGAATAAAACAGACCTGGTTAGTTTCAATTTTTTTTCGGTATTCTTGCTGTATGTGAATTTGTGTTGTCATGAAGGAGATCAACATTTTCCTATTAATCCACCGTGTACGCTGCCATTGCCATCCAAAAAAAAAAAAAAAAAAAAACTAATGTAAAATAGTGTACTTCAAATTTATTCTTAATTGGCGCGAATGGGCACCTCGAGGTTGTGTAATGGTTCGCAAGCTTGTCTCGCTAGGACCAGTACAATTGAGTAGTTAGTACGAACCTCACTGGGTGTCCCATACTTTCGGCCTTGTGCCACATCTAAGTGGCGCTTAGAAAATCATTTTAACTGATGCTAATTATTAAGAGTTAGGATGGTACAGCCATCACTAGAACAGGATTCCCCAAAATAGATATTATTTATGAGTCAACCTGATAAAAATAATATGGAAATCCAATTATTGTTGTTTGTTTGAAGGAAAGATCCCAAAGTGGTCTGTAATTAAACATTGAGTAGATGTGGGAGTTCTAATATCTTGGAAGCGTTTAACCAGATGATTGAAAGTGCGACACCGAGATTCGAACACGCTTTCGACCAGCGAAAAGGTGCATTCCAAAAGCTAAGCAAGTTAGTGAGAAACGGACAAATTTCATGAGAAACAAAGAATGGGGTGCTGGGTTGCTATGTGTCATGCATCCTCTCATATGGTAGCGAATGTTGGGCAATGTTGGAACGTTGAGGAGAAAACGAGAAGCAGCTGAATTGTGGTTCTACGGAAGGAGACTGGAAATTACATGGACGAGTAAGCGACTAGGAAGTCTTAAAATTTTGGGAACAAAAAAAAGTACTTATACTCAAAATCAGGAAAAAAAAATGTGGAAATTCTTTATACATATAGAGGAATAAGGGTTTGGGAATTTAACATTCACGGGGCAAGAGAGATAATGGAAGACAGAAAGCCACTTACCTTACTAGCTTGTGTAAATGGTTAGTGGAAGAGGGATCGGGTGCCTTAGCAAAGAAAGAAAAACCGCTAAGAACTACATAGGATGGAAAGTTGCGAAGAACCATGATCGCCTATATACCGAAGAAGAAGAAGAATTGAAAAATTTGAAAGACTTGAAAGTCAATGGAGGAAATGGATACCGTTTGATAAAAAAAAAGAAACAAAGAATAGTGAGGAGGGTGCTGGTGTATTAACAAGACTTTTTGTCACTTGAACAGCCGTGTAAGCCAGCAGTTACTGCTGGTGTGAAAATTCAATGAGTCTAAATAATAATAAAGAGATAACGCAAGTTAAAGAATTCTGATAATAACAACACGAGAAGAAGAAGAAGAAGAAGAAGAAGAAGAAGAAGAAGAAGAAGAAGAAGAATTTGATCAAAACCTAAGTATTGTAACAACGAAGTTCAAAGGGAAGCACAGATAAAAACAAATGGGGAAATAAAATTAGTTTAAGGCAAATTGGTTTTCCCTGTGATCAGGCGGTGTCTCCATCAACATCATTGCCAGGTACGTGCAAAAAAAATGTACAGTTGAAAGTGTATCGTGGTCTTTTCGCAATTTCTTGAGCGGCTCTCATTGCGTCCGAACTAATCAAAGAGAAACACTCGCCCCAGGAGGGAAAAAGACATGTGAGCGGCAGTAAAGATTGGTGTAGGAAAATTAGATAGATGAGGAAGATGGTAGGGAAATCGGGTGTGATCACACGGAGACGGACAGAGGAAGGAAATTAGGAGGAATTCGAAAAGAAAAAGGAGAAAAAAAAAGAAAGAAAGAATAAACTATGTATAGAATTCAACGAAGAAAGAAAAGAAAGAAGTGAATGAAGAAGATGAAAGATAATGTGGAATAGAGAAAAAGAAATGAAGGAAAGAAAGAATAAGGTGCAAGGAGATATAGAATTGAATGGAGTAAAGAAAAAAGGGGGATAAATTAGTTGAAAGCAGGGGAAAGAAATAGAGTAAAAGAATGAGTGATGGTTGAAGGATTGAAAGGAGAAATGATGAATGAAAGAGAAAGGAATGAAAGACTTAAAAGAAGAGGAAAGTATAAGACGAAGGTTGAAGAATTGAAGAAAAGAATAATAATAATAAAAAGGCTGAGGATAAAAATGAATGAAGAAGTGTAAGAGAAAAGGAATGAAATAAAGAAGAGAAAGAGTGTTGACTGAGGTTAAGGAAATGGGGAAAGAGTGAACGGGAAGAAAAATTCGCGAAAGAAGAAGTAATGAACAGAAAGAAGGAAAAAGGAATATGTGAAAGAAGTAAAGGAGTGTGAAAGAGGAAAGAGAAAGAAACAAAGTAACAAACAAAGAAGAAACAAAGAGAAAAAGAAAGATTACGTGGATTAAAATGATCTATATTGGAATATATAAAAGAAAGAAAGAAAGAAAGAAAGAAAGAAAGAATACGTGGATGAAAATTAAATTTTTATTGGAATATATGAAAGAAAGAAAGAAAAAGTATATGTGAATGAAAATTAACTACATTAAAATATATAAAAGAAAGAAAGAAAGAAATTAAACATGGATTAAAAATTAACTACACTGGAATATAGAAAGAAAGAAAGAAAGAAAGAAAGAAAGAAATGGATAAAGACTTTCTTACTAATATTTTCTCAGTCTGGCACAAGGCCGTATTAAAAGATCACCTAGTGAGGATCAAACGTACGACCGTTAATTATTTTAGCTTAAAAAAAACAACAAAAAAAAACAACCGGCGCTGGCGGTCAAAACAGTGGGTTACGTCAATCATGTAGTCATAGAAAGCCTGATTGCCTTGAAAAATCAGCATCCAAATTCAATCATTTTACCTCGTCTCGAACATCAATTACTGGCGCCAGGGGAGGGGAAAAGCAACTTTCTCAACCAGGAGTCAGATTACTGTTATTAACGAAGCGAGGCGCACCTAGTTTTAATTTCAGATACCAAGCCAGAAGTCATGGGGAACCCGTTAAGAATTATTATAGTGAATTGGTCTGCTTGATAAACAGTATATTTTTTTTTATTGTCTTACAGAACATGGTCGATTATAGATTTCTTTTCTTTATTATCTGCGAATTATCACGAGAAACATAATGGAGTGACTTGTCGTTGTCTTAACATCAGAGTAGTTATCTTAATAGAGTGGCTGCTATCCCGGAGGAGGAGAGCCCAGTTAACGCTGCTGTTTAGTCCATAGATCGGGGGGGGACGAAGAAGCATGAATTTTGTCGTTCTCAAGTGTACATGTGAAAGTGAATGCGACAGAACTTGAGCCACGCTAACCGATGCGATTTTGATAGCCTTAACCCTAATACTAACATCCATAACACTATATTTAGTCAGTTAAATGTCATACATGATACACGCTTTGGCGATCATGTCTCGCAAGAGACATGAATGACTGGGCAGTAGATTATCCTGCTTTCTGCGGTAGACTGGTTGCTAGCCAAGGCCATAGAACCCAATCTATCCCGTTATTTAACCCATAGCGACGGATTAGTACCTTTCCCAAGGGTATTTGAGTGTAAGTGAAAGCAAGGAATTCAACTGGAATTCGAAATCGGCTCCCCGATTTGTCATTCCGAGTCGATATCCACTGTACCACAACGCACATCCCGCAAAAAGCAGCCTTCCTAAAAACAGAGGTCATAAGAACAAGAACATCCAAAAAAGAAGACAACTGCTAGACACCTTTTCTACAGTAAACTTAAGGGAAAAATGGATAGAGTTTAATGACGTGAGAAATCAGTCAGCTTCACCCTCATTAATAAAGGAGCAAAAATGATCATCCACATAACTGGAATTCGAACTCGACTCTCCGATTTCTCGTTCCGAGGCGATATTCACTGCGCCACAACGCACTGTATGAAACATCTTGAAATGGTGGTAAATATGAAAAAATGAAAGCTGCAAAGAATGAAAAAGAAAATGCATTTTGGGAAAAAAATGTTTGGAACGAAATAATCAAGAAAACATAAATGAAAAAAAAAAAAAGAAAAAAAAAGGGAATCGAAAGAAAGAAAGAAAGAACCGAAATAATTATAAAAAAAAGAAAGAATGAATGAAAGAAAAAAAAAATGAGGAGAAAAATTAATCCAGAGAAAATTTAGAACGTAAAAATTTAGGAGGTAAATAAATGAAATTCAATCGTATTTATATATGCAATTATATTTACTAATACAATTATATTTACATATAAAATTATATTTACTAATATAATTACATTTACGTATACAATTATATTTGCATATACAATTATATTTACTAATACAATTATATTTACTAATACAATTATATTTACGTATCCAATTATATTTAAAAATACAATAATATTTACAAAAACAATAATATTTACATATACAATTATATCTACATATACAATAATATTTACTAATACAATTATATTTACATATGCAATTATATTTGAAATACACTTATATTTACATATCCAAGTATATTTACAAATACAATTATATTTACATGTACAATTATATTTACATATACCATCATATTTACTAATACAGCTATATTTACATATGCAATTATATTTGAATATACATTTATATTTACATATGCAATTATATTTACTAATAAATTATACTTACATACACAATTATGTTTACTAATGCAATTATTACATTGACAATTAAATTTTACTGTGTGCAACAATACAAAAGCGTTTAAATTTTAACAACTCTGGTGCTCAAATTGTTGTCTATCACAATTTACCCAGCTTTGAACTTCCGCTTCGGTAAATTATTTTGCAGAAGTTTCTCTGTGTATAAATTTATTGAAATGCTTCTCTTATGTAATCTTTCAATTTACCAACACTTCTTGGTTTTCGACTATAAATTTTCTTCTTGAGTACTTCCCAAAAGAAGAAACCCATTGGGGTCAAGTCAGATGAACGTGCTGGCCAGTCAATTGGACTTCTTCTGCTAATACATTTTTCAGGAAATGTTTTATCAAGATACTCACGAACTGCTCTTGAATAATATATTGGGGAACATCTTGTTGGAAATAAAGGTCATATTTTACCGACTACCCACCTAATATGAAACCACCCTTTATAAGTGAATAAAATGAAACTATACGTTATTTCTTTTTAAATAGTTAATAAACAAAGATGAAAATTATTTATGACCCAGGCTAATACTTTCAGTAGGTTTCATGCTTTTAATTTTATGAAATCCTAAATCTGATAAGTTTTCATTTTGCTTAATGAGACCTGGTTTTCTGGTCTAGATTCAGCAATCTTTGTGTCTTTATTCTTTAAGAAAGTTTTGTCCTTGTTGTTTGCACAGTTTTCAGTGGAACACTGCTTCAACCTAGTCATTTCTATTATTATACCTTTTTTGGGCGATCCGTCTACGTTTATTTGCCAAGGCCCAAAATTTCCCTAGCTCCCACAACCGTCGTTTGCGCTGGCCTCTGTGGCGACCACTGATCCACCCCTCTAGTGCAAGAGGGTGGTGCAGCCTTGGGCAGCTATTCTCCATGACATGTAAGTATAGAAGCGGCACATAACTTTGCTAGTGTGTCGAAGCTGGAAATATCATCAGTTTGTGTGACTTTGTCCGCTCAGAGAGTCTCCGATTGACGGTGTTTCTGGGCATCGAGTTTTGATTATCAAATCGTAATGGCCGCCTAATTCGTAAATAATAATAATAATAATAATAATAATAATAATAATAATAATAATAATCTGATGAAATAAATATCAAAAGAGGTATATTTCAAGGTGATTCTTTATCTCCCTTACTATTCTGTATATCATTAATAGCACTAACCAGTCAACTTAATAAGACAGAATGTGGTTATAAAATAGGCCAAAAGAAAATAAACCATCTATTTTACATGGATGACTTAAAGTTATATGCTAAGAATGATAATGAGCTGGAAGGTCTTCTGCAAACTGTAAAATGCTTCAGCGAAGACATTGGAATGAAATACAATTTGAATAAATGTGCTAAAACTACAGTTTTACGTGGATCAATACAAGAAACATCCTCAATTAGCCTAGACCCTGCTGTAACAATAAAAGAATTGAAACCAGAAGAAGCTTATAAATAACTAGGTGTAAATGAGAGTGAAAACATTCACCATAAAAAAATGAAAGAAATAGTGCGTAAAGAGTACTATAGAAGGCTACGAATGATATTTAAAACTGAATTGAATTCTCAGAACAGAGTTATGGCCATTAATAGCCTTGCAATCCCAGTTGTCCAATATAGCTTCAACATCTTAAACTGGACTCTAAACGACATCAGGCGAATAGATTCTAAAACAAGAAGGCTTCTTTCTAAGCATAAGATGCATCATCCAAAGGCTGATGTAGACCGTCTATATATACCCCGTAAAGAAGGTGGAAGAGGTCTTATTCAGCTGGAATTGTCATACAAGACAACAACTATTGGCTTACTAACATACATAGAAACAACAAAGGATTGGATGATACAATTAGTAAGGCAACATGAAGAAAGAAAGAAAAAATATTCAATAATAAAAGAAGGCAGTAAATACAAACAAGATTTACAGTTAGTAGATTCAGTAGAAAAGCAAAACAGAAGCCAAGAACCAACCACTGCGGCAAAAAATATGAAAATGAAAGCCAAAGATAAAGCTCTTGAACAGATGAAACAGCGCTGGCAAGACAAACCTCTGCATGACCAATATCCAGAACGTGCCAATAAATCCAATGTTGACAAAGTTAATACTCATCGATGGCTACGTGCATCTGGATTAAAGTCTGAAACTGAAGGCTTTATTCTTGCAGCACAAGACCAAAGTCGTTTCACTAGAAACTTTCAGGCAAATATTATGCATAATAATATGGATCCAAAATGCAGGTTTTGTGATAAGCACCAAGAAACAATAGACCACCTAATCTCAGGCTGTTCTGTGCTTGCTCCAAATGAATATAAAAATCGCCACGATAGAGTTGGGCAATATTTACATTGGGCAATGTGCAAACATTATGGAAAATCTGTAAACAAACACTGGTATGAACATCACCCAGCACCGGTTACAGAAATAGAAGATGTAACCATTCTATGTGATTACATCATCTACACAGACAGAAAAATTGAAGCAAACAAGCCAGACATTATTGTTAAAAACCAGAAGGAGAAAACTTGTCTATTAATTGATATGGCTTGTCCAGCGGATTGTAACATAGCAATCAAGGAATTTGAAAAACTGTCAAAATATAAAGACCTGGAAATTGAAATAGAAAAAATGTGGAAATTGAAAACAAGAGTTGTGCCAGTGATAGTAGGTGCACTTGGAATGATAAAAAATGGAACAAAACAACACATTGAAAGAATCCCTGGAAACCCCAGCTTAAGAGATATACAAAAAATTGTCTTATTAAGTACAGCCCACACACTAAGGAAAACTTTATCTATGTAATGCTGGGGATGATAGGGAAGATAGAAAAACATGAAATGGAGCCATAACAACACGCCACTACCTGCCTTAGGTCTCCCGGCAGACTTGGTTGGTAGTGAGACCAAAGCAGAAATCGAAATATGAATAAAAATGACATAATAATAAAAAGATCATTATAGCAGTTTCTCTCGATAACTCCGCCATTTTGTTCTTCCACTCCTCCCGTCCCCATTGATTTTATTGATGGATTCGTTTTATACGGCTTATCAACCAGTATTTAAATACACAATTTATTTTCATAAGAATTATTTTGTTTTAGATATTGTTTTTAGTGATATGTCTTAATAATTAGCCAATAACTGGCAAGGGGCAAGGGGCAAGGGGCAAGAGGTGGAGTCATACTTTTCCCAAGGGGAATTTGCCCGTAAGTGAATATAACAAACCTAAGGGGAATTGAAACCCGGTTCTTCGATTAACAATTTCGTGTCATTATCTATTACACCATCCGCACGTCAAGGCTTACACTACCTGAGATTCACAAGCAGTCACCCGTCTAGGCACTGACCAGATTTGACGTTGCTTAACTTCGGTGATCGTAGAGGGACCAGTACTTTCAACGTGGTGAGTCAGTAAGCCAGTGAAACATTGTGTCAGCCCCTAAGGGACAATTCCAACCGCCTAAGGTCAGACAATTGACAAATGAGCATTGTTATTGTTATTATTTTTGCTATTATTATTGTTGTTAATATTATTCTGATTTTTATTATTGTTGCTTTTATTAATATATTGCTATAATTATTACTATTATTCTATTATTGCTGTTTTGTTATTATTTCATAATTTGTTATAATTTTATTATTATTGCTCCTTCTATTCATATTCATATTATTATTATTATTATTATTATTATTATTAGTAGTAGTAGTAGTAGTATGGTGATCTATCAACATTGGAATGAATTCTTCCTCCTTCATAAATACTAACCGGCGAGACTTCCTAAAAAAAGACAGTCGAGACGCAGTGTGGATCGACAGTTCGTACGGACACGCCTATCTGCTGACTAATAACACTTATATTTTGCATATATATATATATATATATATATATATATATATATATATATATATATATATATATAATCATATCGCCCCAAGCAAGGCAGTTTTTTGACACTGGTTCGCAGGAGGTTACATAGGAGGGAAGTTATGAGAAATGAGTGACAGGTTTTAGGGGGTGTCAGGAAGTGGGTAAGAGAAAGATGAGAATGCTGTTGAAAGTGGTGTGGACGGAGAAAGGAGCACGAGAGAGAGGATGCAAGTTAGTGAGATAGGAGATGACTATTGACTTTACATTCAAATTTTTGGAGATAATAGCTGTCAGGGAAGCAAATAAACAGAAGGAACTTCCATGGGCTGGAAGTGCGAGAAAAGAAGCTGAGTACATTTTGTGTTTACATTTTATTTGTCTCTCAGTAAAAGGGTGGAACCTTGTTGCTAATCTTGTGGCTAATCTTGAGTAAATTCATATATAGTGGGCACCAGTGAGCTATGTTCATCGGAGCAGAAGCCGTGAAAGTATTTGTAGAAGAGACACAGGGAAACCACATTGCGCCGTAGAGAAAGTGACTTATCTGAGTTGCAAAGTTAGGATCGATCACATTACAGATTCTTCGTTGGATTTTGTCAAGGGCCCCTAGGTGGATATGTTCTGTTATTCTAATACACCGGTTCAACCTACCTTCTTCTTTTCGTGTCTTCCTTCCTGTCCCTAACAAGCAACAACAGTTATTATTATTATTATTATTATTATTATTATTATTATTATTATTATTATTATTATTTCCTTTGGTTTCAGTTGTATACACATTTCCTTTCGGGTCCCAGCCCGCGACCTCAGGTCAAAAATGACTTCAGGATATTTTCCATTAATCCTTTTTATATATATAAAAAAAAAAACAAAAACCGAAAAAAAAAAAACAAAAAAAAAAAAACAACAAAAGCCTAAGATCACACAAAGTTTACATAAATAAAGATTATTATTATTATGTCATTTTTCATCATATTTCGATTTCTGCTTTGGTCAGACTACCAACCAAGTCCGCGGGAAGACCTAAGGCAGATTGTGGCGTGTTGTTATGGCTCCATTTCATGTTTTTCTATCTTCCCCCTCATCACTAGCGTTACATAGACAAAGTTCTCCTTAGTGTGTTGGCTGTACTTAATAAGACAATTTTTTGTATATCTCTTAAGCTGGGGTTTCCAGGGATTCTTTCAATGTGTTGTTTTGTTCCATTTTTTATCATTCCAAGTGCATCTACTATCACTGGCACAACCCTTGTTTTCAATTTCCACATTTTTTTCTATTTCAATTTCCAGGTCTTTATATTTTGACAGTTTTTCAAATTCCTAGGTTGCTATGTTATAATCCGCTGAACAAGCCATATCAATTAATAGACAAGTTTTTTCTTTCTGGTTTTTAACAATAATGTCCGGCCTATTATTACTATTATTATTATTATTATTATTATTATTATTATTATTATGTAATTTTTCATTATAAATCGATTTCTGCTATGGTCGCACTACCTACCAAGTTATTATTATTATTATTATTATTATTATTATTTTGCGTGTGCTTGTTTTATGAAGTATCTTTAAGTTTCAACTCGAAGCCTCAAGAGATTGCAAATCATCAGATCATGATTGTTGGTACAGTATGTTGGATATATCGTTTGTAACTGACCTTATAAATAGAGGATCAAGTGAATTCAAATCTTCTCGTTTTTTAACCACTCTTCTGTAACACTTTAGCGTGGTTGGTTCCGTCCTTTTCTTTGATTTTTCAACCTCTCCATTGCTTTTCAAGGCCCGTCGGCATACTTTGTTCCAGTAACAACTGTCCACAATTGTCAACTTTGTATTCCACAACTCTCTGGTAAGGTCGAAATACTTAACCATTTTGCCCTTTCTTTCAAATCCGTCGTCCGGGTACTCTCTATTATTTTTCGAATATCCAGTTCTTCTCGATTTTGCTCTTGTTCCTTAGGGTCATTAGAATATATAGAATTATTTTATTTTATGTACTGTATCCCTTCAGAACGTCGGTGCTCTTGTCTCTCCACAATTTCATATCCTTTGTAGCTCTTAATAAATATTGTCTTTTTATTATCTCTCCTAAACATTGTTCCGCCATTCATTTACTCAAGCTCACTGAGTATGTTATACGTTTTCTTCTGTCCCTGTAAGTATCAGGCTTTCCAAGCACTCTTTCCTCATTATGTGCCTTAGAAATTCCAACTGTCTCTTTCTTATGTTATATATAAGTTACTTTTTTGTTTCCATTTTTTCTAAAACTTCACCGTTGCTCACATGTTTGCTACAAATTATTCTCAGTATCCGTCTTTGGAACCATATTTCTGCTGCTTCATGTCTCATCTTCACCCTTAAAGACATTGTCCAGCATTCACTGTCACATAAGAGGACTTTTTAAAAAATCATTTCACCCCAAGCAAGGCACTATACTTCCACTGTTGCGCAGGGGTTACATAGGGGAAAGTGATGAGAAAGAATGATTAGTTGTAGAAAATGTCGAGAGGAGGGTGATAGACGGATGAGGATACCAAGGATGGGGGTGGGGTAGATGGGAAGAGAGTTTGAGAGAATGGATGCGAGTTAGTGTGATAAGAGATGTCTATTGACCTTGCATTTAAATTCTTGGAGATTGTAGCTGTCGGGGAAGCAAGTATATGGAAGGGAATTCCACAGGTGGGAAGTGCGAGAAAAGAAGCTGTTGGAGTAGAAATTGCGGTTACATTTTATCGGTTTCACTGTAAAAGGGTGGGACCTAGTTGCTAATCTAGTATCTCGTACAAATTCATACCTAGGGGCACCAGTGATCTAAGTTCATCAGAGCAGAAGCCGTGAAAGTATTTATAGAAGAGGCCCAGGGAAGCTACATCACGCCGGTGAGAGAGTGACTGCAGCCGGGCTGCCAAGTCGGTATCAATCACATTACAGATTCTTTGTTGGATTTTGTCAAGAACCCAGAGGTGAATAGCAGGGGCACCCGACTGGTATTACGTAAGAGTTCAGTACTTTTTCTTTGTACTGTAATTCAAAGCACTTCAAATAACTCAGTGTATGGATCAGTTATAACAAATTTAGTATAGAAGATAAGAAAATTAGACGTAGATTAGGATCTGCTAGAGATAGTTTCGCACAAGACCGCAAGTTGCTACAAAACGAAAACATTACACTAATAACTTGAGTATTTAAATAGTCATATCAGATCAAAACTTCCATATGGATATCATGCATGGCGTCAAACCCGTTCACAAATATATAACCTGTTAACTGGATACAATCGCTTCCTGGGATCGATTGTGAATAATGGCTTCGAGCGAATGAATCTTGTAGGTCTTGGTGAAGACTATCCTTTTATTCGAACCACGTGAAATAGCACAACAGGATCACAAAGAACTGTACCTGCTACTAGATTGGCATCTAGGTCCCATTCTTTTACCGTTGAAACAGTTAAATGTTACTCCCTCTTCTACACTATTTGGTTCTTTTCTCGCATTTCCCGCCTGCGGAACTCAGTTCTGTTTACTTGCTTCCTCGATAGGTACAATCTTCAAAGATTTAAATGAAACGCCAATTGCTATCTTCTATCTCTTTGAATATCATCCATCTTTAATCTTTTCTTCGACGTTCCCTGTACTCGTATTTTATCTTCTTCCATTTTAACCTTCTACCAACTAGAGGTGGCTTCACTTGGCCTGGCGTGAGATGATAAAAAAGATGGCAGAAACCACATCTCTTAAGGCCTTTCAACAGTAGCACCAACTAAAACGGATAGAATATGCAACTCGCAAAGAAAATAATAACATAATCAAGATGTTGATATTGCACAAAACTCCAGACAAAAGGTTGGGAAGGAAATTCCCATCAATATTCGAAAGAGCAATAATGGTGGACATGAGAAACCTATTTTCTTGAAAATTTTGCTTTAAGTCTCTTCTTCATCTGTCAGTAGCTTGTCCAGCATTCACTGACATATAGGAGAACCGATATTATATAACATTTCTCTACTTTTTTGTTTGCTTCTAACGAAATTTTCTTGTTTCTTAATACTTTCTTTAGCTTTTGGAGGGCACTTTTCGCTATCCCAATACGCCTATCAAAAACAAGAAACTATACTACAACAGGCACCACATCTTTGAGGACGTTCAACAGCAGTAACAAAAAACGGTTAGATATCATATATAAATCAAAGAGAGAATAATGACCTCAAGAAAACTGCCATCAATATTAGAACGATAGATAACAGTTACTAAACTTGAGAAACCGATTTTGCGGAAAAGTTGTTTTATTAAAAAATATTTTCTACATTTCAACCAAAAGTAGCACTGACAACTCGTCGATAAATGCTGAATGTTTCCTTATAAGGAAACGGCTATTATTATTATTATTATTATTATTATTATTATTATTATTCCCACTTGTCCATATCCTTACACGCTTCATTGTCATCGTTATTTTCTCTCGGTTGTAACTTTTTTCTCAGTTTCAAGACCGTCTTCTTTTTGTTATGTTCACATCTTTTCTGATGAATGCCAGTTGAAGAAGAATTGTGTCATGTGGACATAGAGTTACAATGCGGGCGGACGTCAGGATGGCCAATTGTCATAACGCGGGAAAAAGTCCTGGGAAATGACGGGAATTTCGTAGCAGGAAACCGGAAGGGTAGGTGTGGGTTGGCCATGATTTTTTTTTTTCATTTCTTTTTCGGAATTGCGTGTGCTTACCAATAAAATACAGAGAAGCGGGATAAAAAAAAAATAAAAATAAACAAACAGAAAAATAAGAAACAACGCTTACGCCGTGTATGTTATAAAAAGGTAGGTTTTTTGAAGACAGTAGCTGGAGAGTCGGTGAGAAGATGGTGGCGACCCACATTGAGGAAAAAAGAAGAGAGAGAGAGAGAGAGAGAGAGAGAGAGAGAGAGAGAGATGAAATAGGGATAAGAAAAAGAAAGTGATAATAAATATGTGAAAAAAAGAAAAAGAAAAAGGTGATGGATAGATAGATATATGAACATAAAGATTATGAAAAAATGGGAGAGAAAAAGTAAACGTATATATATATATAAAGAGAGAGGGAGAGAGATAGAGGAAGAGAAAGGAAAATGAAAATAAGTTACATAAATATTTAGATTCAACATATAAGCATATTCAATACGTATATTCGCTACACAGACTGACAAATGCACACACACACACACACAAAAGAGAGAGAGAGACAGCAAAAGCGAGAGAAGAGATATGACGTTTAGAAAAGAAGTGAAAGAATATCTATCTATCTATCTATCTATCTATCTATCTATATTCTCTCTTTCTCTCTCTCTCTCTCTCTCTCTAAGCGAAAATATAAACTGAGAATTAGACAATATATATATATATATATATATATATATATATATATATATATATATATTGTTTATATTCACTCATATATGGCCTCTATAGAGTACATGGGAAAATAAAGGAATGCAAATTGAGAAACCGATTATTCACATACACACATTTATATATTCGTTTAATCCATAGGATGATAATGTCGAATAAATAGCTTTTATATATATATATTAACCCATCTCATGAAATACATAAGCAGGTCATAATAAGTTATATATATATATATATATATATATATATGGACTAATATATATATATATATATATATATATCTATCTATATATATATATATATGGACTAATATATATATATATATGGACTATATATATATATATATGGACTATATATATATATATATATATATATATATAGTCATCCGCATATATATATATATATGCATGTGATCAAAATGAAAAGGAATATGACGAATAGATGGATAACTAGAAAGAATGGAACCTATCTACAAAATATGTGCTGTGGTGTGTATATGTGTGTGTGTGTGTGTGTGTGTGTGTGTGTGTGTGTGAAGAAATGCCAGTACTGTTGAAAAAAACGAAGAAAAAAAAAGAATTAAAAGAAAAATGATATCTTAAAAAGAAAAAAGACAAAGATAGATAAAACAACAACAAAAAATAACAAACAAAAATCAGAAAATAAAACAAGAAAAACATAAAACAAAGAAACTTTGTGGCCCAAAGCAAAAGCAATTGGAATGGCGAATACAGAGTTGAGGAGCGAACGAAAGAACTGACGAACAAACAAGTGAATAGAAATGAAACACTGGACGAAAAAGTGAGGAGCCCATGCTTAAAAACACGAAACAGGAACGAACGTTGTCATCTCGCGGTCTTCAAGGCACGCAACAATTGCAGGGGACAAAACCGGATGCCTACCAACTGAAATCATTGTTTGATATTGTTCCCCCGACCATCACCGATCAATTGTGTGACCAGCTCAACACCCAGCGGCCTGAAAGTCCGGCAGCCGGACGATGGACGGAGAGACGTGACTTTGGCCGCATTCCTTCCTATCGAAATGTCCGAATTTGTAGGAAAGATGTTGGGAAAGGCGTCTTTTAAAAAAGAAACACACACACACACACATCAGAGAGGCGTATATCAATGCGACCAGTGTAAGAAAAATGATTACTAAAAAAAGAAATATGGGAAAAGAAACAAAGAGAAAAATACAATGAAGTGAGTGAAGGAAATATAAACAAAAACCAAAAAAAAAAAAAAAAACCAAAAGAAAACAAACTAAAAAACGAAGGATAACGGATGATTGGTTGAGGAATAATAAATGTTGAAGAAACGAGATGAAAGCCAATACAAAGATATTGCAGAGAGATACTGATGATTACAATGATAATGATGAGAAAAAAAAGTGCTGAAGTGATGACGGAGTTGGCTCAAGCGATAAAAGTTTATGGAGTAAAAGTCGACAAACTTAAACTAAGTTCAGAAAAGTTTAGCCAAACGTTTTATTATTACTGCAAGATCTTGTACCGGGCCCAAACGTTATAAATTTTTTCCAGTGTCTAAAAGCGCTTATTGAGGGTGTACCAGAGACTGATCATCTCTGGTCGGGTCGGCGCGGTGAGGTGGGGTATGGTGTTGAGAGACCCGAAACCCCCTAGTGATCCACGCAAAGACATCACTGACGACACCCCCTAGCGCCCCCCACTACGGTGCGTATGTTTGAAATACTTGAAACTTCATCTGCAATCTCAATTTGCTTTCTTTTTTCTTCTTCTAATGTGAATTTTTTTCCATTTAAGCAAGGCAGTAAAGCCATAAGACATAGAATATTACTGAATTTGAAAGAATAATAAAAATAAAAAAAATATCAAGGAGCGAGAACAATAAAAAAAAGAGGAATTATAGGATTCTTCTTCTTTTTTTGTGCCATGTCCTTTCAGGACGTAGGCGATCATGGCTTTCCACATCTCCCTGTCCCTGGTGGCACTTAGCACGCTTTCTTCTGTTGAACCATGCAACCCTCGTTCCGTCATCCACCTGATCAGGTCTTTCAAATATGTTATCCGTTGCTTTCCCCTTGTCTCGTTTTCCCTCTATCTGGCCTGTTAGTAACAGGTTCCCCAAGCCCTCCTTCCTCATTTTTGTCTCTTCCTCATGCTCAGTATTAATTTCCTTTTCGCCTCCATCCTTTCCAAAGCCTCGTCATCGCTCACATGCTCGGTCCATGATATCCACAGCATCCTTCTGTAGAACCACATTTCAGCTGTTTCAAGTTTTTCCTTAAGTAAAATTGTACACCCGCAAAAATGGATCAGATAACTGAAACGTTTGGCAAACAAAACAGACCAAAGCAAAAATTTCACAATCAAGTGTGAAATTTAATTTTGCCGAATAGGAAAAGAATTGACCCTGTGCTGAGAGAGAGAGAGAGAGAGAGAGAGAGAGAGAGAGAGAGAGAGAGAGAGAGAGAGAGAGAAAAGAAGCCAAATTTCGCGATAAGTTGTTAAATTTATTTTCTAACCAATGAAGTGAAGCGATTTGCAAAAGTGAGAGAAAAGTTAACGATCTAGTGTGAAAAGATAAATCAGTATAAAGGAAGAAGGAATGAAAGTCAGAATCAGTCAGTCCGATCGGGGCAGTAATCTGATAAGGAACTAATCGCAATGTAAGGAAGAAATTTCAAGACGCCGACCCTATCATGTCTCGTCGACATACATTCACTCTTCCTCTCTTTCCAATTTTCCTTTCTTCGTCTTTACTCACACGCCGTCAAAGAAACAACAACAACAACAACAATATACTTCAACTGACTCCTAAAAAGTAAAGTCCAATAAATACAATTTCCTTTATTGCGTCAACTTCCTTTTCACTCTCTCGCCGATTATGAAAAAAAAAAAAAGAAAGGAACACAGACTTTATTAGTAACCTGTTAATCTTTCATCATTCACACATTCTGCTTCTATCAACTATAAGCTCTGAATTCATTTAAATTCCTACTACTATTTTTCTGGAACATTTAACTACGTACATTTTTCTCTTTGAACATTTTCTTCTTGCAAATTTGTTATTCTGGTTAGTAATAAAATCTTACTTTAATATACAAGACGAAATATTTTATTCTTCCACATTCCAAAACCCAACCTTCAGCCTTCTGATATTTTAAATTATGGGGATTTCGATTGTATTTGGCACAGGGCCAATTTGATAAACATCACAGAGGCTCCTAGAGAATCAAGAAGACAGTAGATAACTATTGTCATTGCATTTAAATTTACGAAGATCAAAGATTTACTGAGAAGCAAGAGGCCTAAAGAAAGTTTCACAAGAGAGAAGTTCAAGAGATGAAACTATCAGCATAAAACCTACGGTTACATCTGTCCATGTAAACTATAAATGGCTGAAACTCTGTTGCCAATCTAGTATTGCGGTTAAATTTAAAAAGTTTAGTTACTATAGATGAAAGTTAATCAGAACAATTACCATAAAAGTATTTATAGAAAAGACACATTACGACGGTGAGAAATTGATTGAAGCAGAGATGCCAGGTCAGGACCATAACATTGCGGATTCCTGTTTGGATTTTATCACGAATCTCTAAATGTCTAGCAGAACCAGACAATATGAGGCAGCAGTATTCAAAGCATGGTAGACTTATAAATATGTAAGACACATTTCTGTGAAAAAAAAATGTCTAGCATGATACCGTAAACGAGCTTCAGAAATATAAATAATTAAATTATTATAGACGGAAGTGTACTGAAAAATTTTCGGCAAATGTAATTGATCCTGACCTGGCATTCCAACTTCAGCCACTTTCTCACCGACCGTGGTGTGGCTTCTCTCTGTCTTTTCTGCAAATATTTTCATGGCAGTTGTCCTGATGAACTTTCAGCCTTGGTGTCTCGACGGCGTGAACGAGGTGTCACAGTTTTATTTGGTTGTGGAACTCCCCTCTGATTTTTTGATGCCCTGCCACTTACAATCTTCAAAAAAAATTAACGTCAGTCGTCATCTGCTGTCTTCTTAAACTCTTTTCTTTTATTTCTTTTTTCCCCTCATTCTGCTCACTAATGTCTTCTCATTCTCTTTCACTCTCAGTAAACCCTTGTGTTCAAGTGACATTATAGCTTTTCTTGGGGTGAAATAGTGAAAAAAGAAAAATGTTTAATCATTTGACCAGATTTTTGTTCCTAGCAAGAGGGACGTGTTTGAATTACACCATAGTCTATCTGTCAAGGATAGATATCTCTTGATGTTATCGAACGACGGAGAAAATTCCAAAATGTTGCACTACCGGAAAAAGCATTAAACTGTACCACGGGTGAATTCAAGCCTTGAAAGTGAGATTGGGAAGATAAAAGTGCTGAAAAGTCGTATCAAACCTGAGTTGGCTCTGTGTGTGTTGAAGAAACACAAATTTACCTGACCAGATATCTATCCAACCTAGTAGACGAGTATATTCGGAAACGAGGAGTATATATATATATATATATATATATATATATGTATATGTATCGGTCGAATTTCCGGCCAGAAGCAAGGCGATGTGTCTAGCCACACTGATGAGCTGTAAACAGCGAAACAACCTTGTATGTGGATGACTAATATATTATGCTCACATTATGATTGAGTTCTCTAGAGAAGAAAATTCTAAAAACATTTTCCACTTTGCGATATATGCGTGACTCTTCAGAAATGAATTGAGTTTTTTCGATGACTGGCGTGTGTATACACTGCTTATATATAGCGCACTAAAATTTCCCTTCTTTGATTCCATGCGCCTATAGCTTAGTGGGTAGCGACTCCGACGGACACCAAATCGGTTGAGAAGAACAGTATTGTTCTGAAATACGAAAATCTTTGTTTAGTTATATAATGCTTTTATAAACTATTGTAATAACAAAATTACAATATATATATATATATATATATATTTTTTTTTTTCATAGTACATGACCACTGTTTTATAAACACCTGAATAATTATACTACATATGTGTGTACCCTCCTATGTATATTTATTAATTCACTTAACCATTTTTATATATATATGTGTGTGTGTGTGTGTGTGTTTTCTTATTTAGGTAAAGATTTGATTAAAAATAATCTATAAACTTTCGCAATGTAGTAAGTTCAGTACTTACCAAAGAAAAGACACCATATGCACAAAGACACTACCCTAACAAAAAAAAAAAAACAAAAAAAAAAACGAAATTCGTCGATAATAACTTATGATGTTCGAAAACGATCAGAACACATTGGTCAATTCATGTTCAAATTATTACCGGAAACCAGATAAGTGGAAAAGGAATTACTAGCTTTTATTTTTTGCCACAGCCATTCATTAAATAGTCGGTAAAATTGTGCTCTTTAACCTCGGTTGGTCACCAGGCTCGGAGAAGGATAGTTATGAATTAAAAACCGGTGACTATGCGAATCGGTCGATAAAAGCTCTTCTGATTTGTTTAGCTCTTGATGTCGAGAAGCTCTCAGAAACTTAGGCCACTCGTGAGAATGTTTCGGCCTGAAAAAAATGCGCAAAATAATTTTTTAATCAATTAAATACCGTTAGTACGCACAGAAAAACAATGAAAAGACTTTAGGAGGAACCAGGAACCCAATAATAAACATGAAACAAGGGATAAACGTCTACTCCTGTTAAAAATAAAAACTGGGGAGGAGTGTGAAACGGGTGATAGGTGACGGTATCTATTCCTATGAAAGTAAAAAGAATTAGCAGATAAACTTTCAGAGTTTAAGCGGAGACATTAGAAGTGTAGAGATGAAGGAAACTTTAGAAGGGACTAGAAACCCAATTCTAAAGTGGAAACAAAGGATAAACCTTTACTTCTATTCAAAATACCAGGGAGGAACGGGAAATGAACGAGAGGCTAGTGTATCTATTTCCTTTGAAGAAAAATAAATAAATAGCAAATAACGTTTGAGTAGACATTAGAAAGACATTAGTAGACATTAGACGTTTACAGTAGACATTAGAAAGAAGCGGAAACTCAGTACTAAAGAGGAAATCAGGTATAAACCTCCAATGCTGTTCAAAATATTGCCGAGGAGTGTGAAGCAGGCGATAGATGAAACTTACTTCTAATGAGGAAAAATATTATGTATGTGCATATGTATGTATAAAGATGTACGAATTGACCGAGAGTCATCACTGGTGTCTTCAGGATTTTATTCTCTTGCTTGAATTGAAATGTTTAAAGAAAAAGTAGAGCGGTAAAAACGCAAACCAAAGAAAACTAAAATGAAACAACAACAACAACAAAAAACAGTATTGCAAGGGGACACCCGGAATTGATCCGCAGACCTCTCTATCTGCAGTCAAATGCTCTACCACTGAGTTTTATCCCCAACTACCAAACGGCGTTCAGACGATTTTTTCGAAAGAAATTTTCCTCTTTCTTAATACTTTGCTTCGCTTTTGGATTGCACTTTTTATTATTCCAATGTGCTTTTTCGATTTTTATGTCATATTTTCTATCTTAGTCTTCTGTTGTAACAATTTATAGATAAATTTAGTTTAGGCGGATCCTTTAGAAGTCGAGATTTGATATCGATTGAAAAGGAACCGTATATAATTAAAGAAAAAGTATATAAAAAATATAATTAAAGAAAAAGTAGAGTGATAGAAACACAGATCTAACAAAACTAAGAAGAAAGAGAAAAAAAAAATGTAAGGGGACACCCGGGATTGAACCAGGGACCTCTCGATCTGCAGTCGAATGCTCTACCACTGAGCTATATCCCCTACTCACGCATTAGATATAGGCAATTTTGTCTGTTAGCTATTAACAAAAGCTATTTTTCATGTTAAGCTTAAATTAGACCAGCTTTTGTCCCAGGCTACAGCTGTTAATTGATCAGAGAACGAAGAAGCAATTACAGATATTATTGATTTTTCTTTTATTTTATCAGCTGTTTAAGAGATAAATATTCTTTCTAGAAATCATAAAGCTATTTTCTTCTTTTAGTTTTTTTTAGATGGTAACCCATGACCTCGATATGTCACAATACAAAGAAAGAAAAAAAACGATAATAAATACAAGTATTACACTACACACAGTCATTGTATTATCGTGTGTCATTGGGTATTTTGTCGTAATGCAATGGTTAGCATCTTGTCTTTCGGCATTTTGTCACGTCTACGCTACGCTTTATTGCCTGTTGTTTAAATTTGTAACAGCCCATTATTTTTAAAAATGCCATCTCCTGTCAGAATGATCTCCAGAATCTGTCATCTATAAAAAGCAGGATGTGTGTGTGTGTGTGTGTGTGTGTGTGTGTGTGTGTGTGTGTGTGTGTGTCCCCTTTATAAAAATCTATAATTTTTATCTGATTCTCACCAAACTTCACACAAATATTTTTTAGGCTTCCGGTCAGGTCATGGGCTACTTATTTTTTCCGATTTCCTTCCGATATCCGATCAGGTCTGATCAAGATCAGGATTTCAGCCCTTTTATCGTGGTTCTTGCTGCAGAATTTGCTCTAACTTGGTAAAATTATAGTTTTTAGTCTCAAATATTAATAGATTTTCTCAGATGACTCATTTTCTCCGATATCGGAAATCGATACCTCCGATATTCTATCGAATCTGATCAAAAACTAATATACAGTTATCAATATGGCTCATTTTCTCCAATTTTACTCCCGATCGGTACGATAAGCTTTCATTGACTTACTTAGATTAATTTATCCTTGGATGACTTATTTGACTCCCATATTGGAAGTCGATACCCCTATAACCTATCGGGTTTGATCAAAATCAGGTTTTCAGCCTTTTTATTTTGTTTTTTCTTCGGGTTTTGCTCTATGTGGATATAATTGTAGTTCTTAGTCTTAACGATGTACGTTTTTCGTGCCAACGTCCAAAGAGTCTGAGTTCCAGGACCATGAATTAGTTTTAAAGTTTTCATTACACTCGAGCAACGCCGGGTTATGCTGCTAGTATAAGTCTATCATTCGTTCTTGCTTTTAATATTGATGCCACATCTCATCTAGTGTTCTTGCTATATATTTAACGATTCTTAAAATCCGAAGTATCTGCAACGTTTCTGGGCTTCAGTCACTTTACGATTGCCGTAATGTAGCTTCCCTGTGATTTTTCTATAAATATTTCTAGGGCAGTTGTTATGATTAACTTACCTCTATGGTAACGAGATGAATTTTAGCGAGGTACTAAATTTGCATTTTTAAAAATAATTTCGTCCCAATTAAGTAAGTCGAGGTAACAGATATATAACACATATTTTATCGAGGTTTTCTAAAAAAAATTCCAAAGTAATTGCTTTCAATTGTGAACTAGTCTTGGAAATTATTTGATTTTTGCAAGAATTTTATAAAAAATATTTTTTTTATTGCAAAAGAGACGCTGATTCCTATAGTATTTTTTGGCGCCCCCGCTGACATAAGAAAAACAAGGTTTTTAACCAACATTTTGAACATACTAGAAAAGATTAAAAATATTTAAAAATAATAAAAAATACTGGGTCTTTCTTCTTAATAATAACAAACATTTTGATGATTAAACTCTATTTTTATCAATATTTTGGGCTTTTTTTAAAGCATGTTATGATCTTTTTAGAGAATATTTGGTGTTTTATAATACTAATAAATTTGTATTTATTAGTGTACATGCGTGTGAGGGAGGTAATTCCAGCTGAATAGTCATTTCGATTGTCCTATACTTTTGGCTTTGTGTCACATCTAATCTATGCTTATAAAACTAGGACATATGTGTGTGGGGGGTGCCTCTGTGTGTGTATGTGTTTTGCCTGTGTGTGTATGCATGAAAAAGATTATTTTAGTAACATTGTCGCTGCATAATACTGCTAAAAATGTTTCCCACATTCACTTTCTCAAGCACGTCTTAAAAATTAGAACATTGTTTTAGTCACTAGAGAGAAGTAATAGGTTTTACGTCATCAGAAAATACTGACGTGATTTTGCGACACAGCCACACACTGAATATGTATGACAAATGATGGAGCATGATTCGGACCGTTCATTTTGTAAAAATGTAAAGTAGCTCTCTCTCAGCTTTTCAATGACCTGGCACATAATCCCACATTAAACCTCTCTTCCTGTTCACGTCGGTGAGCGCAAAAACTGGGAAAAGTCTGCTGTACGTTCACGATTGGAACGAAAGATGAAATCAATAGCACGGGGAGAAAAGAAAGCAGGAATCCCGTTTTTAGTAATTTGTTCATTATATTCGACGACTCACTTACTTGGCCTTAGGTAGGTGACACTTAGGATAACTTCTGGCATGTCATTCTAACAGATCAGCTTTTCCATTCAACTAGCCGGAAATCCGACTGTTCATCACTACGCGCAGCATTGGAACATTCACTCGACGGACAGCGTGCACTCATGAGACTGCGAACGGAAATCTTGAACATCCGGTCGAGTGTCGCATCAAAAATTTACATATATTTATTCCTTTTTGTTCAAATGTGTGGCCGCCCTGAATATCACACTTCACAACTTCATTGCTGGAGAAAAATGACAAACAACAACAAAAAACAAAAAACAAAAAAACAAAAAAAAAAATACAAAAACAAAAACAAAAAAAAAACAAAAAAAAAAAGCAAAACATATATAGTCAGAATTTCGGGCATTTTGTCATTCCACTGCCATCCCACTCTCCTCTTTATGTATCTCTCTCTCTTTCTCTCTCCCTCCACCTCTCTCTCTCTCTCTCTCTATATATATATATATATATATATTGTCATCCGCAGACAGATCTGTTTCGCTGTATCACAGCTCATCAGTACGGTTAGACTCCGATTGCTACACAATCCAGGCTCGAAACCCGACCGATTTGGCGTCAGTCATACCCCTGGGCCACGGGGCGTTCGGTGGAAGATGGCAGTCTTTTTAGCGCATATCATATTACGCGCCCAATAGCTAGTGTGATCAAATTCATTGTTTCTGAATGAGCGATGCGTATATATATTAATTTATTGCCTTTAAAAATTATTTTAAATGATTTTAAGTAGATACACCGTTTTTTTTTTTGTTTTTTTTTAATTAAACTGTATGTTTATATGTACCGGCCTGAATAATCGAAAAATCTTGTTAGGAAGATATTTTATTTTCTTAACAAGATTTCTCGATTATTTAGACCTGTAGATATAAATATATATACTGTTTAATTATAAAAAAACAAAGAGCATCTCCTCAAATACGTGACATATACGTGTATCCATTAAAATATATATATACGTGTATCCATTAAAATACGTGACATATACGTGTATCCATTAAAATAACAATCAAAACAAAGAAATTAAAAATATGTCGGAGTTAATCCATTTTGTAACGGATTTCTTAAAATTTCACACACAGACATATGTATATATAGTGACGTAAATTAATAAATATAGATATGAGGATGGTGTATATATGTATAGAATTATTATTCAGGTATTAATAAAACAGTGCTCAATGTATGAACAGAGCTGTATTAGACATATATTGCTAAATATATATATTATCCCACGTTTATGGCACGACTCGGAGTTTCATGTGTTATGCATATTTCATATACTTACTTAAATTCTTCAACCCAGCTTGATATAGATCCGTCTTTACGTTTGCCTCTTTCTTTCTTTCTTTTTTTCTTTCTTTCTTTTTTCTTTCTTTCTTTCTTTCTTTCTTTTTCTTTCTTTCTTTCTTTCTTTCTTTTTTCTTTCTTTCTTTCTTTCTTTTTCTTTTTCTTTCTTTCTTTCTTTCTTTCTTTCCTTCTTTCTTTTTCTTTCTTTCTTTCTTTCTTTCTTTCTTTTTTCTTTCTTTCTTTCTTTCTTTTTTTCTTTCTTTCTTTCTTTCTTTCTTTCTTTCTTTTTCTTTCTTTCTTTCTTTCTTTCTTTCTTTCTTTCTTTCTTTCTTCCGCAATATTACTTTTAACAATCATGAAATAAACCTCTTTTATTTTTGCTCCTTACACTTGTAATTGTTAATTCTAAATTTTAGATCTTAATTTTTCTTTTTCTTTTCTTTTATCTTATTTTTATTATTTTTAATTTTTATTTTACTACAGTTTTATGTACATGTAATATTTGAATATCTAAATTTTTAACACTCATGATTTACGCCCCTTCGATTTCTTCTCCCTGCCTTTTATTATTTTTAATTTTAATTTTAATTTAATTTGTAATTTCAAATTTTAAATTTAAGTCTTTATCTACATGTAACCGTAGAATATTTAAATATTTAATCTTGTTATTAAAAAAGCAATAACTTAACTTTATAAGATTTCATTCCTATGAACATCGAGTGAACTTAAATTCAAATCTATTAAACTGTCAGTTTGAAATATGCACCTGATGATTGTATAACGCATAAAACTATAAGTCGTGCCATAGACGAAGGATAATATGCATATTTATCAATATATATATATATATATATATATATATATATATATATATATATATATATATTGTAATGGTTGTGTTGCAATGGATTTTAAAAGCATAGTATCACTACACAAAAATTTTCGCGTTTTGGAGCTACGTTTGCTCCTCATTTGGTGATGAGTTGAAATGAAAAATAAATGGTGAAAACGATTTATTTTTGGTAATATGATATGTAAGTGAATGTGGTGGGAGTTTAGTACGATTTAGCCGGCAGGTTGTATCCATAGCGGTACAGCCTTGGGTTAGGAGAGGGGTGCGGAGTAGCTTAGTTTTGGACAGGTCACTTTTTAGTTTTGTCTGGCTAATTCTTATATTAGGATGTAAGGTTTTTTAAGAAAGAGTAGATAATTTTTATTTTACTACTATCTATGAGTGGATGGAATAAAGTTGCTATGAATGTTGTGTGAGTTTATTTTCGTTTATTTATACGATGTTCATTTTTTTATTTTGAGAATTAAACATGGGTATTATTAACCTTTTTTGGAGGGGATTATTTTATGTGAATGAGGTATTTTTTGGTTAATTAAATTTTAACGAAAAATATTACAACTATATATATATATATATATATATATATATATATATATATTGATAAATATGCATATTATTCTTCGTCCATATTTATCAATATATATATATATATATATATATTGATAAATATGCATATTATCCTTCGTCTATGGCACGACTTGGAGTTTCATGCGTTATGCAATCATCAGGTGCATATTTCAAAGTGACAGCAAACAAAAAACTAATTGCCGTTCTTTACTTATTGAAAAAAAAAGAAGAAAATATACAGCAAATTTAACAGTTAATTCTCAAAGTAGTCCGCATCGGCATTCAGACCTTTTTGCCAATGTGCCTCAAACTGCAAAATGTCCTGGTGGTAAAAGTAAGATGTCTGTGAGTGCCTGTCACAAGTCTGTCTCATCTGAGAAAGACTCTCCATAAAAGATTCTTGCCAGAGAATGGAAGAGACGTTAATCTGATGACTCAAAGTCTGTAGAGTAATGTGGATGACACATTGTCTCTGAGCCAAGTCGCCGTAGGATATACTTGGCCACCTGCGCTACCTGAGCCCTGGCATTGTCACGGAGGAAAAGTACACCCCCTGAAAGGAAACAATGCTGGTAGTCTCTCCTTCAGTGCCTGTTGCATACATTCCAACTGCTTATAGAACAGATCCGTAAAGATGTTTGATTTTACGGTGCTTTCTCAGCACGAGAAACAGGCTGTTACTCGTTGTTGCTAGTTATTTTTCGACATTCGGAGAGGTACCCACTTACTCACTTGCACGTCATCCCTACGCGGTGCAGGTGAAATATTTTTCAGCAGAAACTTTGATGCTTTTGGCAAGTTCACCAAAGATTTGGCAGTAATCCTCTTCTACAGGCGTCTTCAGGGCCTCATCATCCATGATCCGTGCTTAGCCACTGCTAAGTTCATCACAAAAGGACAGATCTCCTGACCTGAACATCTGAAATCAATGCCTAGCCTTATCCCTAAAGGATTGACGTATTCAGTAACTTGATGCGGCTGAGGTCAAGCCCAACTTAAAGTGACAAAGCAGGCAGCACGAACATGCTGTTCCGACACCGCCATGTTTCCTCGCCGCTGCTCGAGCTATGACTGGTGTGTGTGCGCAATGCATCTGCAGAGATCAAGAGTAATGATTACACTTCCACACCACCGCTTTTTCGGTACCTCACGCTCTCATTTCTGTGTTAATGATCCCTTTTTCTCGCACGATGTAAAAAAAGACAAAGACATTTTTTGTTTACCTTATATATATATAAATTTGTCATCCACATACAAGCCTGTTTTGCTGGATCACAGCTCATTAGTGTGGCTAGACATCTGCATGCTTCTGGCCGGGCTTGAAACTCGACCGAATTGGTACTAGTCGGGGTCTCTACTCCCCAAGCCATAGTCGCATAGAATACGAGACGGGAAATTTTAGCGTGTTATATATAATCCAGTCTTCGGAAGGACTCAATTCATTGCTAGGGAGTAACGCGAAAATCGCAGAAGTGGTATCTGTTTTTAAAATTTTCCTCTCCAGAGAGCTCAATCGTAAGCCTGTATATGTACACACACACACACACACACACACACACACACACACACACACATATATATATGTATTTATGTATAGGCAAGTGACAAAATTCGAGAGATAAAAAAGCAACGAAAATAATATAGATAATAAAACTAATAATATTTAATGTATTTATTGTAGGTCTTTTGATCAAATGAAGCATGGTGAAAAAGAAGTTAAAAGATTGGAAATTTTTGGAGACGCCTATGTCTTTGGGATGTGCGTTGTGGCGCAGTGGACATTGGCTCGGAACGAGAAATCGGGGAGCCGATTTCAAATTCCAGTTGAATTCCTTGCATTCACTTACGCGCATATACCCATGGGAAAAGTATTAATCCGTCTCTTCCCTTCAGTTATCGGTTAAATAACAGGACAGATTGAGTTCTATAGCCTTGGCTGGCAACCAGTCTACCACAGAAAGCAATAGCAACCTACTGCGGGAAAAATCTTCTGCTCAGTCAATCATGTCTCTTTCGAAACATGATCTCCCATGCGTACATCTCGTATGGCACATAACTGACTGACTGTGTCTTTTCCTTATTCAAGAAATAGATAAATTTCTTCACCTGTTATATTACTGCAGAGATTAGCTTTGAGCTAGTTAATTGCCACGATTAGTGTTGTAAAATGTTTGTAGAAGACTTTTGTGGAAAATGTAAAGGCATTTGGATCTGACGAGCCGCGCCAAGAACATCAAAGCGGTGAAATATGTATCATCCAAGCTAATAATAATATTACTCTGTTAAATTAAATAAATGAATTTAACATTGAGTTCTCTCAAGTTCGTCTCTTTTGGAATTTACCCGGATTACATACCAAGTGTACTACGTTATATATATACATATATATTTAGAGCTCTCTTAGAAAGTTATCCTACCACTGTATGTACAGAATACTCCTTTGGAGTCTGCAGATATATATATATATATATATATATATATATATATATATATATATATATAGTGTCTTCACAGATGTGAATATACCCGGGAAAATAGATTAAAGAGAAATAACACGCAAATACACATAGATAGATAGATAGATAGATAGATAGATAGATAGATAGATAGATAGATAGGTAGATAGATAGATAGATGGATAGATAGAATCTTATTGAGATAGAATTGCATCTTAGATAGATAGATAGATAGATAGATAGATAGATAGATAGAATCTCATCTTATTGAGATAGAATTGCATCTTAGATAGATAGATAAATAGATAGATATATAGATAGAATCTCATCTTATTAAGATAGATAGATAGATAGATAGATAGATAGATAGATAGATGACAGTCTGCAGATATATATATATATATATATATATATATATATATATATATATATATAAGATGTAATTCTATCTCAATAAGATTCTATCTATCTATCTATCTATCTATCTATCTATCTATCTATCTATCTATGTGTATTTGCGTGTTATTTCTCTTTAATCTATTTTCCCGGGTATATTCACATCTGTGAAGACACTCATTTAAACACCTTGAACCGATACATTTTTGTACCCCCGGTACACATGCGTCTACTTACAGTTTCTTATATTCCACCATTACTCATCGTTATTCTAAAGAATTACTCAACAAAACCACTTTAGGATCTAATTTGAAGTAATCTTTTCACAAATGGGATGTCTACTGCTTGTCTTGAGTGAGGTGGTCAAGGCTTGCAAGGGCATTAATGTGTTATTGGCAAGTGATCACGTGCCAACCGTCCAGCCCGCGGCATTCAGTAAGAGGCCGTGATAAGTGACCAACCACCATTGCAGTCAGGAGGTTTGAATTATTACCGGCAAGTGATCTTGCCTGTGTTTGTCCCTATAAATCTCAGAGAATGGTGAAAGCAATGGCCATTGGCCGAGCTGGGGATTTGTTTCGAAGTGAAGAAATTGTGTAAAACCATTAAAAGATAAGAAAAGACAGAGACTGAACATAGATAGATAGATAGATAGATAGATAGATAGATAGATAGATAGATAGATAGATAGATAGATAGATAGATAGATCGTTGAAGCTACATAGATTTGATAATGTACATTTATCTCCCAATCTGTTCATATGTATTTCAAACTATTCCCATCTATCTATCTATCTATCTATCTATCTATCTATCTATCTATCTATACAATTATGTACACAATGAAAATATTTTCAGTCAGTAACTGAAGATTGCATTATGCATTAAACTATGATTAAAAATGTATATTTTTTTAATATATAAGGAAAATATTCATGAATAAGTTTACTGATTAGTAATATATATATATATGGGGGGGTGTAAATAAGTAGTATCCTTGGTAATTTCTAAAGTTAATTCCACGGAGGATCGTAATCCGATAGGAATTCAGTCTTAGAATTCAACAGTGTATTATAATGAAAAGAAATTGGACGAATTTACAAATCCATTGGTGATAATTTATTTAATGAAGATTAAAAAAAATGATATTCATCTCCTAAGACAGAAATCTTTTAGAGAAATGAATGGGCTAGATTTATCCAGACGGAAGGAATAGTTAGGGGAAGGGGAAGGGGAAGGGGAAGAAGGAAGACGTTTTATTGATGGGAGAGGGAGTCAGATATACAATGTTAATTTTAAAACGCAGGCGTCATATTTAGAAGGTTGCATTTCTATTTCAGACGATAAGTGAACATTGGATTGAACTCTAAGTTTATTATGGGGAAACACACCTATTCCTCAGATAATGGACTCTCCCTCGTATATTAATAAGAGTTAACAGGCAGGTCTTGGGAAGTTTTTTTTTTTTTTTTTTTAATCATATCACCCCAAGCAAGGCGGTGATGCCACTGATGCGCATGGGGCTACTTAAGAGTAGAATGATTGGAAAAGAGAAAGCCGGGAACCACATCCTAAACAGGAAACAAGGGATGAGCCTCTTCACCTGATCTAAAGATGTGGGTGGAGTGTGAACCGGGCGATAGTTAAGTCTATCTACTCCAATTGAGAACAAGAAAAAAAGAGAAAAGAAAAAAGAGAAAAGAAAAAAAGTGAGAGAAGATTGGAAACTTAGCCTTTTTCTTTTTTTAAAAATCATTATCACTCCATGCAACCACCCCTCCTTAACTTTCTAGATAACCATGAATTCATTCTATATTTTCCAAAATGAATAATTTTTACCATTTGCTTAAAAATAATATCCAAAGAAGAAGAAGAATGTTATGAAATATGAAAATGTGTTGTGTAGTGATAAAATGGTTTTATAAACCATTGTAATAACAACATTACAATATTAAGGTCGACTTAGTATTGAACACTTTTATATAAAAGTAAATGCAATGAGCAGTAGGTTTTTAATTTATCTTTCACTTATAATATAAATATATAATATATATATAGATTGGTTTGGTTTGTTTGTGGAATATCAACCTCAATGGGTTATTTAATGCCAACAAAATTTTTCAATAGATTTGTATGAATAAAATATGTATTCCTTTGTAAGAAATCAGTTTGTAGATCAGGTTTCATTGGCGTATTTTTGTAAAAAGGGCTCATTCAAGAGTTAGATGTATCACTGGTATATATATTTTCCCTTCAAAAATATATTACTGTTAATATTTTTTTTCCTTTAAAAATGTATTGTTGGTATTTACTTAGCCTTTTGCTTTTTTTAAAATCATTATCACCCCATGCAAGGCAGAAAAGCCACTAAGACACAAGGGGTTACTGGGTGTGAAAGAATTAGAAACAGAAACATTAATTAGTGAGAAGAGAAAAGTCTAATCAGGAGGACAGTCGATAGCAAATGACATTGCATTTAAATTTTTGCAGATTAAAATTGGCTGGAAAGCATAGAGTTTGAGTTTTGTGTAACAGCATATCAACCTCTGTGGGTTATTTAATGCCAAAAGGTAGGGTTTTAAGGTATTTTTTTTTAATGTTTGGTTATAGTGAGAAGGTTGATTTAGTCAGATTTTGATGAAAATTTTTTATTTTTTTTGAAAACTGAAGATGCCTTCTTGTTTTGTATTCAAAAATGTTTTGCTGATAATAATTTTTTCCTTCAAAAATGCGTTATGGCAATAATTTTTTTTTCCTTCAAAAATTTATATTTTTCTACAAAAGTCTGTTTTTATGTATAAATCTCTATAAAAGTCTATTTTTATACTTTCATAGTGTTCTGACCCCAGTTTGGGAAGTTAACAATTTGCTCATAGCTGGGACCCTAACAAGTGCTACCACTCAGGGTTAGGGTGGACCTGGGAACAGCAGCAATTAAGAGGTGGTTACATGCTCCTCACAACCTTCCAATCAGAGGCCTTGCTGCCGGATGCAGTTTACAGTCATACCCAGGATCCTGAATTGAATAGCAGGAGTACCCGACCAGATGTAGCAGCAGTATTCAATACATAGCGGATGATAGATTTATAGATGTGCAGGATGGATTCAGACAGGAAAAACTTTCTAGCCCTACACAGTAAACTAACCTTCTTAGCAGCAGATTGGCTACATCAAACCAGCTTAACAGTAAATTGATGAGATCTAACACTTAAGAAAAAGAAAATGACAGTTTTTTTCAATATCCCCAATGACTAACATCAAAATATGAAGTCAGGTTTTCCCAACATCCCTTCACACACTTTTTTCAAACAGACAACAAAGGAATGTTGGCTCTTTGCATATTCAACAAGAGTTTCAAAAGGTTTCGTCACTTTTGTTTAGCAAGATATCAACCTCTATGGATCATTTAATTCGGAACTCTAAATCTTCTGAACCCAATTTTGTGGAGTCAATTAAATATATTTTAAACACAATTTTATGGAGTCAATTAAATATATTTTAAACACAATTTTATGGAGTCAATTAAATATATTTTAAACACAATTTTATGGAGTCAATTAAATATATTTTAAACACAATTTTATGGAGTCAATTAAATATATTTTAAACACAATTTTATGGAGTTATAGATTTATGGGAAATGATTAATTTCTCCAACACTATATTTTTAGGCAACACAAATGAATTACGGAACTTCCTTTTAAAACAACAACAAAGAATGGTTTATTCTCTTAGTAAGCGTACAAGAGTGATAGTGTATAAGTGTCCATTTGGTTCGCTGGTCGGTAGGCTGGTACTTGGTTTGTAGGAAGAGTGTGCGAAGCTAGCGGCAGCGTCTTCTTCAGCGAAAGGGTTCCAAGGGGAATCAGTGGCAGCGATGTGAGAGAGACGTCTGTTTCTATTGCTGGCTCATGGCTCTCTGCCTTTTTGTCCATTCTACCAAAATGGACTAGGAAAATAGTTCTAGAGAGGAAGAAGGAATTAATGCGCTCTGCCAGTTGATTGGTTAGTGAGTGACCGAATCTCCCGTCGGGGGCACTGATTCGCGAAAGGAAATAGATCTGTGGCCGCTACATCACCCCCTGCAATCATTTCCCATAAATCTATAGAGTCAATTAAATATATTTTAGACACAATTTTATGGAGTCAATTAAATATATTTTGTACATACTTTTATACTTTCAGAATAAACATAGTTTTTATAGTTTGTAGATAATCTGTTGTCAGTGTTATATATTTTGGTATAAACTTATTTCTTTAAGGTAGGATGTTCTATTGACGATTTAAATATTTTCAAATAGTTTTCTCGTGTTAGTTTCTTTGTAGTGTTTATGTTTATTATTTTGGTAAGTAGAAACCAAGAATAGTAGTAGGAGTCGCCAAATGTGATATGCGTGGGAAAGAAACTGGCGTAGACTGCAGCATAGTGTGGCCACAGGGTTGCACATTAGGGGTGCCTGCAGAGACACCCATCCATGTGCAACATGGCACTCCAAGAAACCAGATATTATTAATCATTATTATTGATCAGAGCAGTTCTCTCAACACTACACAAAAGTTGGGCCTCCTAACTACCAGTTAGAAACAGAAACCTGGCATGCCAGTACCGTAACTATGAAGAGACGTTGTCATCACTCACTTATTTTCTATGTGCCATGTCACTTCAGGACATGAGCGATCATGGCCTTCCATATCTCTCTATCCCTAGTGACTCTTAACATGCTTTCTGCCCCACTCTGCCATCCACTTGTCAAAGCCAGTCAAGTATGTTATACATTGTTTTCACCTGTCACTCTTTTCCTCTATCTGACCCGTGAGTATCAGTATCACATCACAAAAACTCATGAGCACTACTATTAAGGCCTCAAGAGGCGAAAGGAGCCAAGAGCCTCTTCCTAAACAAGAAACAAGGAATGAGCCTGTACTCCTGTTCAAGAGAAGGGGGAGGAGGATAGACCAATTGATAGGAAAGCCTATTGACTTGTACTGAAAAAAATGTACATGTTGCAGTTTCAAAAGGGTTTCTTCATATCACTACAATGTCGCAAACCTGAATTTGAACTATCTCTAACAGAGAGAGAAAGGGAGAGCGATAAATCTCTATTTTTTGGTTTTCTTCAGAGAGTTCAGTCAGTCAGTTAAGTGCCATACATGATATACACTTGGGTGATCATGTCTCTTTCAATTCATGACTGACTAGGCAGAAGATTTTCCCACTGTATGTTGCCATTTCTTTCTACCAATAGACTGGTTGCCAATCAAAGCTATAGAATCCAATCTGTTCTGCTATTCAGCCTATAGCTGGAGGGAGAAGAGATAGATTCATACCTTTCCCAAGGGTTTTTGCACATAAGTGAATGCGACAAATTCAACTGGAATTTGAACTCAGATCTCCAATTTCTCATTCTGAGCCAATAGCCATTGCAGTACAACGAGAAATTAATTAAATGCAAATACTGTGGTTGGATAAAGTTTCCACAAAGCTGATTTGTTGTCAAATTCATTCTGATCAACACAGAAATTTACTATTTTGAAAAATAAAAACCTCAAAGGTCATACTAGATAATCTTGTGGACCATGTTTTGCACAGGCATGACCTATCTTAAGGGGTTTAACTGATCATTCTTTTAATCTTATCCAAAATCTGATCCATTAAAAATATATCTAAGATTTTGTTGTACTGTGAATTAACATAAAATTTAGATCAGGTTTTTTAATGCATAAAGAGGATAGTATTTTATTTTACGGAGAGAAAATGTTTAGAACATCAAAAAGATCTTTAAATTTCTGCTAAAAAAATGAATTAAAAAATAATGATGAAATCAACTAAATGCCATATTTAGATGTACTTTAAAAAGTATTTAGTAAAACAAAATAAGTGTTCGGAATCATCAACAATGGACAAATGAAAGAATTTGGTAAAATGCATCCATAATAAAAGCAATATTATTTATGAAAATATGAAGATAACCAAAAATCAAAATACTTAATTTTTCCTGAGGAGTTCTTTAGAGTTCTACTAGAGTTCAGTAAAACTACTAGACAGTTGATATTAGTCGGCAGTTAGCCAAATACTAAGGAGTCAGCTTCAGTGGAAGATTACCAAATTCCTAACATTTTGGGTGCGTTAAGTCGATTAGCAACCGACATAGCACGATTATAACCTTCAGTGCAAAAACTACTCCACAACAAAGTTAAACATTTTAAAATACAGGACAGTAAATTTAGGGGCCGTAATTTAACTAGAAGAATTGAATTGTTAGATTTTTATTCTTCTAGTTAAAATACAGACCCTAAATTTACTGCCCTGTATTTGAAAATTATTAACTCTTATCGTCTGGGATGGAAATGCAATATTCTAAATATGACACCTGCGTTTTAAAATTAACATTGTATATCTGACTCCCTCTCTCATCAATAAAATGATTTTCTTCTCCCCCCCCCCCACTATTTCTTCCGTCTGGATAAATTTAACCAATTCATTTTGTTAAAAAAAATATTCATGAAATAAATTATCACCAATGGGTTTGTTAAATTCGTCCAATACATTTTCATAAAATCATTTGTTTCTGATGAAGGACCGAGGACGGTGTGAAATATAAAATATAATAATAGAAATAAACAAAAACTGTCAAAAAAATACATTTTTAAACTTACAACTTTTTAGTAGTTTTTCCTATATATATATATATATATATATATATATATATATATGAGGTAAAGATCGAATGCAGATCTATCTATCTATATATCTATCTATCTATCTATCTATCTATCTATCTATCTATCTATCTATGTCTGTTGATGATATCCATGTCAGTCTGTTTATCTGCCTAGGTCTGTTCATATCTATCCATGTTAATCTAAAGTCTAGTGTTTATCTATCTATCTATCTATCTATCTATCTATCTATCTATCTATCTATCTATCTATCTCAGTCTGTTCATATCTATCTATCTATCTATCTATCTATCTATCTATCTATCTATCTATCTATCTCAGTCTGTTCATATCTATCTATCTATCTATCTATCTATCTATCTATCTATCTATCTATCTATCTATAATAACCATGAGACAATAATAATAACTATAAGAGCAAGAAAAACAATAAATATTTAAAAAGTAAGAAAAAAAGAAAGACGGAAATAAAATGAAATTTTAACCAGTAAGAAAGAAACAAAGAAACGAGAAAAATAGTTTTCTACAGTAAAGTTTTATTAGAACAAGAAGGAATAACTATGCAAAGGACGAAGAAAATTAGCTCTTTAACGAATCTTTGCGGGATTGGCAAGGCCGAATTTAACAACTCGTGATTACAATAATGGTTCTAAAAATATGGACAAACACCTCTTTAACTTGGCTAAACTATTAACATTAGTTCATTACCATAGTAAGCATATTAGGGGAATCTGTTGTAATATATTCAATAACTTAATTACTACTGTCACAGCTTCTGCTCAAATGAACTTAGGTCACTGGTGCCTCAATGTATGAATTTACTCGAGCTGCTAGACTAGCAACTAGGTCCCACCCTTTTACAGTGAAACCAATAAAATGTAACAGGCCCCTGCACATCAGTGGCGTTGCCGCCTTGCCCGGGGTGATATGATTAAAAAAAAAAAATTAAGAATGAAAAACAAATTATATTATTAAGAAAGAAAACACAAGAAGACGAAACTAGAACTCGACAGAAAGAAATAGAGAGTTGGGAAAAGAGAATATGTGGGATAGGAAATTAAGAATTAAAATCAACCTTCTTCTTCACTTTTATAAACATTCACAATGACGTGTGAAATCCTGGTTTTTCCCAGAAAAAAGGATTGGCTTTGTGCTTAAAGAAAAAGAAAAAGTCGAAATCAGATTTCGCAAATAGATGTTAAATTAATTTTCTGACCAATGGAAGCGAATTGCAAGACCAAAAAGAACTTCGCGATCAAGTGCGAAAAATCTAAAGGATATATAAATGATTTCGATCAGCATCATTAAGTCTGAAACAGGAGCAGCGAAACGACAAGCTAAAATGTAACGGGAGAAAATTCAACCGGACATAAGGTCGCGTGGAACATTGTCCTCCTCCTTCTTTCTCGTGTGCTGATTTCTTTTACTTCTTCTTCTCCATCCAAAAACATTCCTACAAACAAACGCTCATACATACATACATACATAAAATTCTTTTCAACAAATTACTACTACGAACATTTTCTATAACTCTTTATACCCTTAACTTTCTAATTGAACATTAATTTCTACCAATTCTTGTTATTCTTTCCTTTTAATAAATTTCTGTTTTAACATGAAAAATGTATATCTTTATTTTTCTTCTATTCGACAACCTCGAACCAACCAGCTTCAACCTACTGATAATAACAAAAATAACCTTGTGATAACTCTGGAAAAAAACTTGTAAGCTGTAGGGAGTTTGGTTATGTATGACACAGGGCCGAATGAATAAACCTTAATCATCTCCCTACGGCTACAAGAACAGGTAAATAAATAAACAGGTAAATAAATAAATTAAGAAAAATAAAAGAATTAAGAAATTATAAAGAGAAAGCAGGAAAAATGCTGAGAATCGAAACAAGAATTCTACCATTAATAACGTCTATCCGCATGGCGTCAGTTTAAACGAATGCCTTTTTACCCAATTATCTGAACTATAATTATAAATTATAATTTTGAAAAGTACAATTTTCATTGAAATATGTTGGAAAATTTTCAAATCTTCATTTGAAAGAAAGAGAATATTACCTTTTAGCAAAATGTGTATAATATAAGTTTGAACGGGATAGCTTCTTTTTTCACATTTGTAAACAGTAATTATAGATTATAATTTGGAAAGTGAAAATTTCACTGAAATATGTTGGAAAATTTCCATGTTTTCAATTGAAATCAAGAACATTAAGCAAACGGGCGCAATATATCGAAAAAAAGTTGTCAGCTTAAATTAAACCGACGCCAAGCGAATATGGATTGAGAGAAAGAAAGGGAAATTAAGAGAAAATAAAAGGAAAGGAAGGAAGGAAAGAAAGAAGGAAGCAAGAGAAAGAAAAACGAATCAGATTTGAAAAGATAAAAAGAAAAGAGTGAGGAGAAGAAAGTAAGTAATGGATGAATAAGATGAGAAAAAAGAGAAAGGAAAGGGAAAAAAGATATAAAAAAGCAATGAATATTAAAGTAAAAGAAAAAGAAAGAAAGAGATGAACACGCAAATAGCAAAAGAAATAAAAGAAGAAAGAGTCGGACGGTAGAAAGAAAATAAGAAGGACGAGAATCAAACCAGGAAAAAGAAGAAAAATAACAGAAAAATACCGAAGAAAAAAAAAAAAAAAGAAAAAGAAAAAAAACGAACAGATGAAAATACAGTGAACAGTTATTAAAATAAAACGGAAATACAGATAAATCTGAAAGTTTAGCCGATTCTAAAAAAAAAATAAAAGAGACCCTCGCAAAAAAAAATAAGAAACGGTATTTCTGTTGCTTTCGTGAAAGCGTTGCGGATAAGTGGCTATCTGTTATGTCTACAGATGCGGGTGGACAATGTCTCTGCATGTTTGTGCGTGTGTGCGTGAAAGTACTTGTGTGTGAATTTATACACGACCGTTTTTCTCTGAATAAGGCTACAGCGCATGCGTCAATCTCAAATAAAATTGATACGGGTAATCTTGGCGTTTGTATTTTATTTTATTATTTTATTTTATTTTTTCCGTCTATAGCATTGAATGCGAAATGCAAAGATGGATGCCTCCTTCGTCTGTGATGGATCGGCTGGTTTATTTCGTAGTGTCGGAAGCGTCAGGTGTTGGGAAAATTTAGATGCTCAGGGATGATTCGAGATCTTTGAGGAGAAAGGAATCGGTGATGGGAAAAGTAACCCCAGCAGATGTGAAAAATGGGACACTTTTTGAATAAAAATAAAACAAAAGCATACAGTAATAGGGGCCAACCACTCGTCGATTTGTGTGTGTGTGTGTGTGTGTGTGTGTGTGCGTGTGTGTGTGTTTCTTTTTGTCTTGAGAAAAATAATTCTAACGAAATATGTTGTTTCTCTTCCTATTGTTTAATTGCATTTTTTTTCAGCAAATAAATGCGATTATGATGGCAGTGTTATTGAGAAATCGAAAAATAGCAAAAGGAAAAACTATTGATATACTATATTAACAAGAATTCTAAATGTACCATCATAAATGTTTTCGTTTTTTGATTTTATATTGACTAGCATTATAGCCCGGCGTTGCTCGGGTGTAATAAAAATTTAAAACTAATCCATGGTCCTGGAGCTCAGATTCTTTGAACGTTGGCACGAAAGACTAAAAAGCAATAGTTGTTTTCAGTTAAAGCGAAACCGTAGACTGAAAGAAAACTGAATAGATGTAAATCAAATTTTGATTTCCTGGTATCGATGTCAAATAAGCTTTTTCGTCGTAAACTGAATTTTGAAGGCTAAATAAGTCCTCTGAGTAAATGGTATCATGACTGAGACTAAGAACTACAATTATACCTACTTAGAGCCAAACCGAAGCAAAATCTAAAATAATCTAAAATAAAAGGGCTGAAAAAATACAGACATACAGGCAGATAAACAGACACACACACACAAACATCTTACCTTTTATATATATATATATATATATATATATATATATATATATATATATATATATATTATCGATTTTCTGCACTATTGTAAGAACTGCAACCTTGAAACTTCTGAATATCGTTTCTTATTTCTTTATCTATGAGTGTATCAAATTTGATTAAAATCGGATCACTCCTTCTATAACCCTATTTTTTCGATTATCGATTTTCGATATTTATCGGGTTTACCTCGACACAAAACCAAGCTAAGAACACTCGCAGACGCTTATAGTGTAATATAACAATCTGGCCCCACCCGAGGAAGTGATGCAAGCGATGGTGTTTTCCATCCGTGAAGGGGGCGGCGAAGCGACAAGACAGGTGTTTGTGAAATACATCCTGTCAAAGCCGGAGCGGATGTCATTTTGACCTTATTTCCGACAGCGGCGGAAATGGCTACAGAGGCAAACAGATCAGGTGCCTCTTAGAATTACGTGGGCGAGGCAAAAAACCGGAAGGAAAGTCCCGGTTCTAGAGGACTATATAAAGACCTCAACACACGGATTCGCCAGTAGCAGAGAGCGGCCGGTGGAAGCAGAGAGAGACAACACAGGCAGACTACACTCCCGTCAGCCATTCTATATGTGCCCTCACCCTCCCGTTCTCTATTCCACACAGTTCGTCGTCATTAATAAAAATATAACCTTATATTTTTATATATGCGTGTTTGTTGTTTTGTCGTCATACGGCGATATATAACAATAGTACAACTGTGTAAATTTTTAAGAAAATCGGTTCAGCCGTTTCGGAGTCTATAGGTAACGGACACACACACACACAGACAAAGTTCCATTTATAAATAAGTTTAGATTATATTTTAAAAGTATTCACGTGAACATTACTGCTGCATACATAGGTAAATCGATCAATAAATTCGTAGCCTTTAAGTATATATTTTATTTAAGAAGAGTTTAATTACTGACATAAAACGTCATCTTTGTCCATGCACTTAATTCCGTGTAGAATAATAATGACATGGATCAAACATTTAGTCAGTCAATTAAGTGCCATACGTGATACACGCTTTGGGCGATCATGTCTCCAATTGCTTTCTGCGGCAGACTGGTTGCCAGCCAAGGCTATAGAACCCAAACTGACCTGTTATTTAACCCATAACTAGAGGGAAGAGACGGATTAATACCTTTCCTAAAGGTTATTTGCGCGTAAGTGAATGCAGGGAATTCAACTGGATTCGAACTCGGCCCCTCGATTTCTCGTTCCGAGCCGATATCCACTGCAGCACAACGCACATCAAACATTAAACAGCGGAAATTTCAGATCGAAATTCAGTTACTTACCTATAAAACCTTGAGCTTAGTTTATTCGACTATTTAACTCTTACTATTTTTACGAGAAAGTGAATGTAACGAGTCACTAATCATTAGGCTCACATTCTCAAGAGATATGAAAAATTTTAGCAATGCCCGTTCTGTGTTTATATCGTTTTACAGCTTGCACATAATAGCAAAGACTTACACCAACACTGCAAAAATACCAAAGACAAACGGCTGGGAGATATTCGGATTAGCATTGAGGTGAATTACATTAAGGTTTTCCTTCTCCTAAACCCATTACCAGTTCAGTTTACACAACTATTTAACCCATAGAAGGCGGGGAGAAAAGATGTATTCATACTTTTTTCATGGGTATTTTTCAAAAATAAATGTAACGAGCGACTGTATACCGCCGATTTCATATTCCGGACCACCAACCAGCACATACATATATTTTTGCTTTTATTATATATAAGGTGTATCAAAAATAATTTCACAAACGTTGGGGACGGGTTCCTCACATCAAAACAAGCGCAAAAGTTCATATAAACATATGTCCGCAAATCCTTTGTTTTTGAGTTATTAAATTTAAAGTTTGTATACGCTGTGTTGCCATTTAGACTAGGTTACATTTGTCATTCGTGTACATTTGTGACCAGTCTGTCTTTAATGTTTAACGTATGTAGTTATGAGTTAACTGAGAAATTTTCTGTTTAATGATGCAGGATATTCATATCGTGTGCAGGCAGATATAATTTTTAGATACAGCGAATGGTAATGGACGCGAGGCTGCACGGCTGTATTAGATTGCGTTTCTAGACTGAAGGCAGCCGAGTCATTCAACATTTGCTGCTGTTTATCGTCGCGTTGCTGAGACAGGATCCGTAGAACCACAGACTGTGGATTGAGGCTGACCGAGACCCCCTCGTATGGTTGGCCCCATATGTTTATATGGAATTTTCTCCTTTTTTTGGTGTGATGAATCCGTCTCCAAAGTTTGCCAAAATATTTTTGATATACCCTGTATATTTCGGAACCTTTTTATGATTTGGGTGAAGATGTGGCAGGCAATGCCAGTGCTGAGATGATTGTGGTGTACGGCTTGCATAACATCTCATTGAATCACACCAACAATGCTAAGAATCGCAGCGATAAGCAGATGCGAGAGACCCAGGTTAGATTTGTTTCTTCTTCCAGTAATTTATCAAAAGATTGGGGTCCATGAAACCTAGTACATTATTCGTGCACCTGGACACCAAGTCAGGTATTTCGCGCGAGCGCGCGCGCACACACACACACACACACACACACACACACACACACACACACACACACACACACATATATTATTTATATACTCTTTTTCTTACGTATATGAGAGTGCCCTATTATACACACACACACACGCACACATATATTATTTCTATATTCTTTTTCTTACGTATATGAGAGTGCCCTATTATACATACACGCACATATCATGTCTATATTTATTTTCTTACGTATATGAGAGTGCTCTATTTTAAATACTTTTAAAACAGCATTTTAATATAAATAACATCTTTACATCTATTAGTTACCTATTATGAGTATTATTATCTGGGAATTTCCCCGCATTCTTGGAAAAGATAGGAATTATTTTCTTTTCTACATGGTTTGGAATTTGGAATCTTCTTTGCCTTCGATTGCTTTTAACCCAACGTTAGAAAGCCCGGTCTACCCTGCTATTCGACCAATAGCTGGTCGTGTGGATAGATAGATACATCCCATTCGCAAGGACATTTGTGAGAAACTGAGCGCAATGGGCTATGTTGGAATTATGAATACAGCTTTTCTGTTCTAGTTTTTTTACGCCGACAGCTGCTACACTGCTCGCACATCCGCAACACCCTAATGCATTTAAAATCTCTTTTCATTCTATCTTTTAAATTTTATGATCATATTTAACCCTGGAACACTAACCATCACATAAAAATTACACAACTACTAACCATGGGTATATGATACCCGATTTTGAAAATATCAAAAAAATATTAAATATGAATCTTTATATGAAATATTTTACATGCAGGCACTTTAAAATTTGTACTTTGAGTTAGCATTAATAGCAACTGAAAAACATTATTTAGGTAAGAAAATCAGGTCCTGAAAATTGTAATTAAAATGGAGTCATTTGCGCTGGCTAGTATATACCTGGATGTGCGTTGTGATGCAGTGGATATCGGCTTGGAACGAGAAGTCGGGGAGTCGAGTTCAAAATCCAGTTGAATTCATCGCATTTACTTACGCGCAAATACCCTTAGGAAAGGTATTAATCCACCTATTCCTTCCAGTTATGGGTTAAATAACAGGACAGATTGGGTTCTATAGCATTTGTCGGCAACTAGTCTACCGCAGAAAGCAATGACAACCTACTTTGGGATAATCTTCTGCCCAGTCAGTCATGTCTCTTTCGAGACATGATCGCCCAAGTATGTTTCACGTATGGCACTTAACTGACTGACTAAATACCAATGGTTAGTGTTCTAGGGTTAAAACCTATTGACAAATGCTTAAAACTTGGACCAGAGAATGCAGCAAAAAAATTTATAAAATAAAATTAATAAAACTCATGAAAAAAAAAAAAAAAAAAATTCTCTTCGGTGAATTTAGGACTAGAGTTTCAATCTGCCTTTACAATTGGCTCAGTTATCTACTGAAGGAAACTTCGACTGAAAACTACGATTTCAGGACCTCAATTAAATCACCCCACCCCGGTGGATCATGGCATGTAATCACTTGATTTAAATGGAGAGGTCGGTCACACACATACAGACACACACTGCATTTTAGTATGAAATCTCAATAGCGAAGGCCTGTTAGTTGTTCCACACACTTAGAACAATCAAAAGAAACTTTTCCTTGTTCAGGATTGATGTTTTTTTTTTTACGGCTAATCAACCCTTCACAGGTTAAGTCAAAAAATATTTTTTAGATTGTAAGAAATTTTGGGATATAATAATAATTTGCTGATTAACCCATACTTGGGAATAAGTAGACTCATACCTTTTCCAAGGGTATTTGCGCATGTGAATATATTGATTGATCGATGTTTTTTATGGATTACCAACCCATTTGCAGGTTATTTAAAGAAGAAGGTATATTTAGATTATAAGAATTGTTGGGGAGGTCGGGAAATAATAATGATTTAATGATATAAGTCTTAATAATTAATCCATAGCGAGGGGAGAAGGTGGATTCATACCTTTCCCAAGGGTAATATCACAAATATAACGAAGCCTACTGGAATTGGAAGTCGGCATACCGAATTGCAATTCCGAGACGTTATCCATTTCTAAGCAATCACCCATCTACTCACTGACCAGGTTCGACGGTGAACCGATATTTCAACCGGCTATGGCCGTAAGCTCCGAGCTCAGGATGCCCGGCCATGATAATACGCAAGAGAAAGAAAAAAACAAAACAAATTCAAGCACTGTATACAGGTATACCTCGGGTTACGTCAGGTATACCTCGGGTTACGTCGTTTTAGGTTAAGTCGTTCTCGATTATACGTCGTTTGTCACAAAAAAATAGATAGAAAAATAACAACCATGTTTAAGTCATTTTATTACAAATATGAAAGTCCAGTAAACCGCTTGTATACGGACAGGTAACAAATTCAGCAGATATACAAAGACAGAAAGGGGCGATGTGTCTTTTCACCGGATCTATTCAACTTGTACAGCGAGAATATTTTGAGGACCATAGAAGTTATGAGGACCCTAGAAGTTATGCCTGGATTTGTCATCGAAGGCCACAATTTAAACAACCTAAGGTACGCAGATGATACAGAGCTGATAGCAGACACAGAAAGGAAACTACAAGACCTCCTAAAGAAGGTAACCGAAGAGAGTGACAAGAAAAGACTACAAATAAACTGCAAGAAAACCGAATGCATGGTCATCAGTAAAAAGGGCAGCCCAATATGCCAAATACAGGTCGGAGATACTAGAATCAAGCAGGTACAAAAATTTAAATACCTGAGAAGTGTTATAACAGAAAATGGAAAGTGCGACACTGAGATCCGAAGGCGAATTTGCATGACGAAAGAAGAATCCCAGAAGTTGAGTAAAATATTAAGAAACAGGACAATTTCGCTAAAAACAAAGAGGAGAGTACTGGATTGCTATGTGATCTCGGTTCTTCAATATGGCAGTGAATGTTGGACAATATCATCAAAGATGAAGGAAAATATTGAAGCAACTGAAATGTGGTTCTACAGAAGGATGCTGCGAATATCATGGATCAAGCATGTGAGCAATGATGAGGTTTTGGAAATGATGGAAACAAAAAGGAAAAAACAACGAAAGTTCTTGGGACTGGAGAACCTGATACTAACAGGCCAGATAGAGGGAAAAAGAGACGGGGGAAAGCAACGGATAACATATTTGAAGGACCTAATCAGGTGGATGATGAAACGAGAATTGCATGGTGCAACAGGAGAAGGCGTGCTAAGAGCCACCAGGGATAGGAAGACGTGGAAAGCCATAATCGCCTACGTCCTTAAATGACAGGGCACATAGAAGAAGAAAACACGTCACAAGAAAAAACGTTAAAAGCACATAAAATCATGTTGCTGGACAATAAATAACAAAAAAAGTATATAAAATCATATCAAAATATGTACACTCATTTTCGATATCTCAATTTTATATTGAATTTTAAAAATAAAAATGTTTTCTTGAAACTTTTATTTGAGTCTTAAGTGAAAGCTAAATGAGTAAATTTACTATTTCCAGTAGGCAAAATACTCTGGTGTATTTCAAACAAAATACTTTGATGTATTTTTCAATTTTTGTTTTAATTTTTCAACTTTTCTGCCATTTTTAAGCGATCGACATATTTGTAAACAAAAGTTAATTCTTGGTTTTAAAAATATTTCAAAAATAAAATTTACATCTGTGACACATTATTATAAAAGAATTAGCAAATTTAATGTTAAATTAATCTGATTTACACAAGTATTACTTATTTGTAGCATGGAATTTAGAATAAAAATATTTCTGAAACACAGAGTTCAACTTTCAGATCTTTCCACAGAATGTGTTAACAAATGCGAGATCAGATAAGATGAGTGTATGGCGATCACAAGTGACGTAATTTACAATTTATTCCCTGTAAGGAGAAGAAACTCTGATACAGCTGACCTTTTAATTTACACATAAAAATTACCATACAAAAAAAAAAAAAATTAAAAATAGGAAGGCACGATGATATGTATTAAACTTTTTAATTTTCGATTATTCAGTATAATGTTCGCTTAATAAGTTTTAAACTAATACCCAAACATCTTTGAAATATAAAAATTTTTGAAAAACTTTATAAATTATTATAAGTAGAAAAGAAAAAGAAAACAATTCTTGTAAAATTTCATTATTAATCGAAATTTTTTTTTCTTCAGACTAGAATGTCCTTAGTTTGTACTATTCATTCAAGCAATTAATAGCTTAAATTAAATAATATCATTGTTATATCTCAATTTTTTAATGAATATTACATCGAGTATCTACAGTTTGGTTTTGTTGTTTTTGGGGGAACAACGAGAAATGACTAATAAAATCATCTGTCAAAGTTACAACTCATTTCTTATATCTTTCAATTATAATACGCGATAGATTATTCTTGGTGAGTATGAACGGATTTTATTTAAAATAAGCAGAGACAATGTCTGCAGTTTATTCAATCTGATATATATATATATATATATCCGCAGACAGATCTGTTTCGCTGTATCACCGCTCATCAGTACGGTTATACAGCCGATTGCTTTTTACCCAGGATTGAAACCCGACCGAATTGGTGTCAGTCGGCGATTATATCTCTGAGTTACGCACGCTCGGTAGAAGGTGGCAGACTTTTTAGCGTGTATATTATCATTATACACGCCCAATAGCTGAGAGTGATCTAATTCATTGCTGAATGAACGAAACTTTGTGTTTTAATGTATCATGATAGGAATAGGATAATTATGTTACGTCAAGCTCATAAATAGATATTACTTTCCTTAAAAAACTTTTCAGTATAAATTGCTTGCCTTATATAATCTTTTAAGTAGGTATTGCTTGCCTTAAACAAAAACTCAAGCTGGGTCTAGAAGTATTGGTTGTCAGAAGACAAAGGGGACATAGAACTATAACTAGTTTGCTCACTAGCTGATTACTCTATTCTACCAATAACATCTTCTACATCCAATTCATCTAACAAATCCTTTTCAATAGATAGCAATCTGTATGATTCCAAAGTTTTCTCATACTGCAAATTTCTTAACCCTGTTTTAAGATCTTTAGCTTTTAAAAATGTCTTCTCACATTAAACTTTAGTAACTGATAGTGCGCTGATGACGTTATAAAGTTCTTATTCGTTCTTCTTCTTCTTCTTCTTCTTCTTCTTCTTCTTCTTCTTCTTCTATGTGCCCTATCCTTTCAGGACGTAGGCGATCATGGCTTTCCACATCTCCCTATCCCCGGTGGCTCTTAATATGTCTTCTCCACGCAAACCCCATTCCGTCATCCACCTGTTCAGGCCCTTCAAATATGTTATCCACTGCCTTCCTCTGTCTTTTTTCCTTCTATCTAGCCTGTCAGTATCAGGTTCTCCAAGCCCTCCTTCCTCATCGCATATCCCAGGAATTTCAGTTGTCTCTTCCTGATGCTCACTATTAGTTTTCTTTACAATGCCATTTATTTCAAAACCTTATCATTGCTCACATGTTCGGTTCATGATATCCGCAGTATCCTTTTGTAAAACCACATTTCCGCCACTCCAAGTTTTTTCCTCATCTTCGATGATATTGTCCAGCATTTACTGTCGTATTGGAGAACTGACATCACATAGGAATCTAGCATTTTCCTTGTTTGTTGCTAGGGAAATTTTCCCGTGTTTTAGTACTTTACCTAGCTTCTGGAACGCGTCTTTCGAGAATTTTAACCCAAGCAAGGTGGGACAGCTACTAGTGCGTAGGGGGTTACAATGAGAGAAAAGACTGTGTACATGGAGTTATAGAGGATAAAAGATGAACAGGATTAAAGAAAATAGAACATGCAAAGGACGTTGCATTTACATTTTTGGAGATTGTATCTATCAGAGAAGCAAGTAAATGGAAGGGAGTTCCCCAGGCGAGAAGTGAGAGGAAAGAAACTGTTAGAGTAGAAGTGGTGTTACATTAAACTATTTCAGCGGTAAAAGGGTGGGACCTACATGCCAACATAGCGCGTTTAAACTGGATCATTTAATACCCAAATTTAATTTTGTGAGAGCTTTGAAGTGAGAAAATGTTATTGTGCTTTCACAATTGAATACATGGTAGAGGATACTAAGGTTTTGTGCATATACATGTTTTTGGTTGGTTTATTTTGTTTAGAGGTATATCAACCTCTATGTGTTATTCAATTTCGAAATCTAAATATTTTGAAAGCAATTTTATGGCTTCAACTACAGATAAAACATGTTGGTAATGTTACTATAAATGGGTATTGTTTGTCGGCTGATTTTGTTTAGCGGCATATCAACTCTATGGGTTATTTAATACTGAAAAAGGTACGTTTTCTAAACATATAGCTTGACGACCATGAAATGCATTATGGGTAATTTCTTTATAAAAAAAGTATTGTTGGTAATTTTTTAAAATAAAATGTATTATTTATTTTTGTTTGAGGATTCCTTATTTTCTCAAAGCTTGGGCCTTAACAAGTGCTACCACCCTAGATCAGGATTGACATAGGGACAACAGCAACTGAGTTCGTTTTACGCTCTTTAAAACCTTCAATATCTCGCTGTTAAATGTAGTTTAGGGTCACACCCAGGACGAGTGTATAGTTGAAATTTTCAAATCGGTCTGCAAAAAGTCATTCAGTTAAGTGCCATACGTGATACACGCTTGGGCGATCATGTCTCGAAAGAGACATGACTGACAGGGAAGAAGATTATCTCGCAGTAGGTTGCCATAATTTTCTGTGGTAAACTGGTTGCCAGCCAAGGCTATAGAACCCAATCTGTCTTATTATTTAACCCATAACTGGAGGGAAGAGACGGATTAATACCTTCCCCAAGGGTATTTGCGTGTAAGTGAATGTAAGGAATATCAAGTGGAATTCGAACTCGGCTTCCAGATGAATTCGAATTTCAGTCGACTGGAAGTTGACTTCCAGCTTCAGTAGACGCCAATAAGGTCAATGATGAAATTTAATCTGGCAGAAGGATATATAAAAGTAGCACTTATGCAGTACGAACGCTTAAAATGGTCCGTTTATAGTATTGATGGCATTCATCCAACGCCAGTTAAAACTTTGTCAGTATTCGAAGAGTGTAATCTCCTCGTAGCTGAAGAGGAGAAATGAGGCAACAGAAATTTAGTTCTAAACAAGATCGGTAGATGTCATATTGTTGATAGCAGACACAGAAAGAAAACCAGAGGAACTCACAGAGAAGAAAGTAAAGGAAAGCAAGAAAAAGAATAGAACAGCAATTCTAAGGAGACAGACTAAAAGGTTGTCAACAAAAGGAAAAGCTCAGGGTGAGAACTACAAACTGGAAACACCAAAATCAAGCAACTACAAAAATTTAAATAACTCGGTAATCTTTTAACAGGGGACGGAAAATGTAACACCGAAATCCAAAGCGAATTTGTATAGCGAAAATTACAATCGAGAAGGTAAACAAACTATGAAGAAACAGGAAAGTTTTGTTGAAAACAAAAAAATGAGTACTGAACTCTTATGTAATATTGGTCCTCCTTTACAGCTGGGCTATCACATAACCCATGAAGAAGACACCTAAAGCAGCAGAAACTTGATTCTGCAGAAGGATACTGGGAAAACAATGAATTAAACAAATGAACAAAAACGAATTTTAGAGAAAATGGAAACAAAAAAATTGATATTTCTGAGGCACATAATGAGGAAAGAAAGCTTGGAAAATTTGACGTTCACAGGAAATAATAAAGGCAAGAGAGACAAAGGAAAGCAGCGAATAATCTACCTATCGAACATATGTAAATTGATATCAGAACAGGGTTTAGTAGAGATAGCAAAAAGACAAACCTTAATAAAAGCTACAAAGACAGGAAATAGGGGAGAGCCATAGTTTCCTACGTCCTGAAAAGACACTGTATATAGAAGAAGAAATGCTTATGTGAGACTTTAAGCGACATTAACAAATTTATCTCTAGGTTTTGATTGTTAACCAATAAAACAGGCACTAGAAGAGCTTTGCTTTTTCTGTGCACTGAGTCGATGCAACAACGAAAGGCCGGCGGCCATTTTTTTGTTGTTTTTTAGTTTTTGCTAACTCCTTGTCGAATTTAGAGGGGAACTAAATAATAATTTAACATTTGAATAGGATTGAATTGCAAATAGAAGAGAACGGAAGTGCAATCCATTTCCTTTACCCAGAATCGGCCACAAGGGATTAAAAAAAAAATGTACCCACTGAAAGTAGATGAAAACACGTCTAGACAAAGGGAAGTAATCTTGAACGAAATAATAAAGATGATTGACGTTATTTTTATTACATGATAACTCATAATAATTCATTTAAGGATTTATAATGAAAGAAAAAAAAACCTAAGGAAATAAAAAGAGGAAAAGAGATTGTTTAAAATTATTTTGGGGCAATTGTAGTTATAAAGAATGAATTTTTGAATGAGTTAACACGCGCGTGTCTTTGTATACATATTATTCACTTTCAAATCTGACTGAGACGTAACATGCACAGGAGTATGTTTTGTTTCTGGTTTATCAGCACACAGAGAATATTACAACATATATAAACTCTAAGAAATACAGTGACATGTAACATACGTGCACACACGCGCACACACACATACACACACAGACATATATAAATACATAGCTATTATTAGTACTGCATCTCAAAAGCTGTAAAGTTTCGGCGCTCAATGCACCATCATCAGGCAGTGAAATGTGGTTTACTTACCGGCTCATATATTAGTAAGCAAATTTAAAATAAAAAAATAAAATTAATTAAAATTAAACTAATTAAAATTAAAATTAAATTAATTAGAATTAAAATTAAAATTAACTAATTAAAATTAAATTAATTAAAAACAAATTAATTAAAATTAGAATTAAACTTTAGCTCAATATTCATTGGTGTACACCTACAATTCTTTTAAATTATAATAACATCCTAATACACTACAATCATCTTATATGGTGTCATATTTTTATTTTTAATTTTTTTCATTTTATTTTAAATTTCTTTATCAATATATATATATATATATATATATATATATATATATATATATGATCCCGTAACTAAACCACATTTCACTGCCTGATGATGGTGTATTGAACACCGAAATTTTATTAGTATACTATTATTATAACAATAATAATAACTATATTTATAAATGGTCTACTTCTGTATTGAGAACTTTTTACAAAAATAAATATTAAACTGTGGAATAAATATCCATTATTTTAAACCACTCATATATGCAGATTTGTGGCAGGAGTAAAAATTGGAGGTAGGAGTAAGTAATTGTGGCAGGAGTAAAAATTGGCTATTAGGATGTTATATATATATATATATATATATATATATATATATATATATATATATATACTTCATACAAAGATACTAAATTACATCAAGTTTTCATATAATTAACAAATATAGGGAAACAGTAACAGGGGAAGCAAAATTTCTGAAGAGTGAAGATATCATGAAATTTCACGAAACTTCGAGGTTAGTATAAATCTGCTCACCTAACTGTAAATGTATATATGTATGTATATGAATATTTATATATCTATATATACATAAATGATAAAATATAGTTTATATATATATATATATATATATATATATATATATATATATATATATATATATATTAATTACTTAATTATTAAGATTTTGGTCATAATTAAATTAGACAAGTACACAATTGTATTAAAAATGTTCCATACAATTATATTGTAGAACTTTTGAATATGTTTAATTTAGAAACGACTTATTTCGCAACCTGCGTTTCTATCTCTCGTTATCTTCAAGCAAGTTACATAATTGATTTTACCGTTTTTCAAGCGATCACGCAACAGGGATCTTTTACGAACGCACAATTTTCAAAATTTGGAGAAGTTGCTTAAAGGCCTTAAAACACTTTCATCCATAATTGTACAATCCTAGTAGGTATTTATTAGTTTCGTTACACTTGGGCATAATTTCTGCTTTTTCATTTAGTAATTTATTTCTGTCTGGGGGCAAAATATAATAGCCAATTTTTCCTTCTAGCATAATCTGCATCCTTTTCCACTGTCGTAAGGTTTGGCTATTTTTAATATGCTCTAAGTTATATCTAGGTTTCTTCCATATTTCAATTTTAATTTCCACCCGTGCTAGTCAGTTTTGTACAACTTATCGGGTTTTTAATTTTTCGTATAACTTCAAATTAAAGTCATAGTGTTAATATTCGAATTTTGATTTTATATAACGTATTCCCTTTAAAACAAAAACCTTCCACCCTTCACTGACCTTTGTCTCATGCCTTTCATCCGATAATATAAGTACTTCCGACGGGGTTGACAAAAAAGACGTCTGACATCTTCGTTTGCCGAAATAGACTATTCCCCAGATAAAAGGATACGAAATTTATTGTTTAATATAAAGGGGCTTCAAAATTAGTTATTAAGTAAATGTTATATCAAGTAAAAATAACACTAACTTCAGCACTGATTTTAACAGATATTTTAAAAAATACACAAAAATGTCTACAAATACTAAAGCGTAAATGTATTAAGTAAAATTGCTTTTGGCTTTAATCACAGCCTTCAGACGACTTTGGAATTTCCTGCAACTCTTCTGGATGGTATCCTTGTTTAAGTTGGTGAATGCTACCATAATCCTTTCCTTCAGTTCATCTTCGGTATTAAAAAGATTTTGTGGGTCTCTCACTCAACTGCGTCCCACACATAATAATCAACATAATAATCACATAATATATATATATATATATATATATATATATATATGTTTCGTTAAAAATGACCGACAAGAAAGATTTTATTAATTTTTGATTTAATTTTTACAGTATTCTTACATGTTTTCTTTTTGCTGCAGATAAGGAAATGTAAAAATTTTCCATAATTTGGAACTTTCCAAGCGCTTTCAGCCTCTTGGCCGGCCATTTTCAAGGATGTTATTTTCCCGGTGTTGTTATTATGTCCTCATGTTTGACCGTAATGTAAGTTTTTTTTGTGTTTTAGTGTTTTTTTTTAAAGATCAGTACTTTAAAGCTATCACGTGATGTGTGCGGCTGGGCATCGTGTGATGTCTATTTAAAAAAAAAAAATTCAAAACTCCATTTTCACTGTTAAATAGTGTAAGGTAGGAGAAAAATGTTTGATAAATAGTGCCTCTCTTATAGCAAGTACATTTGACATTGTGATTTAAATAGTATTTTCGTATTTTTAACCAGTATTTTTCTTAAAGGTTCTTGTAAGTTTTGGGTTAATAAATGTTTTTTTAACGAACCATGTTTAAATGAAAAATTGTCAAATGAAAGATTCCTGCCAAAATGCACATTTAATATATATATATATATATATATATATATATATATATATACATATACTAGAAGTATAGCTCACCGTTGCTCGGGTGTAATGAAAGCTTTAAAACGATTCCATGGTCCTGGAGCTCAGACTCAGCCTAAAGAATATTTGTGTGAAGTTTGGTGAGAATCGGATAAAAATTGTGGATTTGTATAAAGGACATACGGACAAATAAACAGACACACACACAAACATCTTGCCTTTTATGTATATATATATTATCGATTTTCTGCACTATTTTAAGAACTGCAACCTTGAAACTTCTGAATATCGTGTCTTTGTTTATGAGTGTATCAAATTTGATTAAAATCGGACCACTCCTTCTATAACCCAATTTTTTCGATTTTCTAGATTTATCGGGGGTACCTCGACACAAAACCTAGCTAAGAACACTCGCAGACGCTTATAGTACAAGTGTGTAAATTTTCAAGAAAATCGGTTCAGCCGTTTCGGAGTCTATAGGTAACGGACACACACACACACAGACACATACACACACAGACAAAGTTCCATTTATAAATAAGTTTAGATATAAAATTAATGTAAGTAAAAATTTGAATATACATAACGTTTCGAAGTTTGAAGGCCTATTTGATCAGTTCTTAGAACCGAAAAGCCAGATAAACCGTACATATGATTTGATTATAGTGGTGAAGGCTTGTGCAGAACTAGCCACTCTTTTTTAGAAGAGCCGAATAAAGGGAATTGGTACACAATCATTAAATTGTCGAACCCATATTTGAAAAAATCATTAATTTCAAAAAATGGTTACAGCAAACATTCACTAACAAAAAGTAGTTATTTTTACAATCTTAAATTGTATGTCGGTTTTAAGTAACCCACTAATATTTGATAAGTCGTAAAAAATACTAATCAATAAATCCACCTGCTTCAAATTTTCATGGTTCAGTACAGAAGGCAATTTCTCCATGGTAGGACAATTTGGATAACTCAATCTTCGAATCCATGTTTCCTCTGATTATTGTCACGAGAGCCATCTTAAGCTTTGCTTTGCCGGTGAGATTAATTGTTGTGGGGCAGGCAGATAGAAATCGAGATGAAACGTGCTTGTAGGCATCGGCAAACGTAATTCTACAAATCTCTATATTTGGATTCGTTTTCCAAGACATTTTCTCAAAGTGTTTGAATGAATAAAATCTTAGAAAAAGAAAACACGCTAATTATAAAAGGATTAAAATCGATCTTTATATTTATTTATTCATCAAAATTTATTGCGAATGCGTTTTTGTGTTTGTCTTCGTTCGATTTCATCTCCGGACTTCTTTCTGGTTTTTCTCTTTTTTTTTTCAATTTTGACTTATTCTTTTGTTTCTTTTCTTCTTTTTTATTTATCCGTCTTAGTTTCTTTCATTAATTTCGTTCACCCGAGTTTCCTTTCCCTGGAAAATGAATAATATTCTTTATTACTTTTTTGTCCGGAGGGTTTAGCAAATATTTAGCACATCACATTTCAACCAGTATCTTTCTTTCTTTCTTTCTTTCTATCTCTTTCTCTCTTTCCCTCTCTCTCTCTCTCTCTCTCTCTCTCTCACACACACACACACACACACACACACACACACACACACACACACATATATATATATTTTTTTTTTTTTTTAATCATATCACCCCAAGCAAGGTGGTAACGCCACTGATGTGCAGGGGGTTACGTAAGAGTGAAAAGATTGGAAAAGAGAAAGCCGGAAACCACATCCTAATATATATATATATATATATATATATATATATATATATATATATATCATAAGGAAGTGAAAGAACAGACAGATTAAAACTTACTGTTCATGCATTTTTATAAAGAGTGGTCAGTACAGAGTAGAGTTTAATATTATACAATAATGCTTTTATAAAACATTGTAATAACAAAATTACAATATATATATATATGCTAATTCTTAAAAATACTGTTTTTATCTAAATTCATATACACCTGAACACGCCACACACAATATATATATATATATATATATATCTGTTTCATATTTTAAGCATTTTTTACATGATTGATGCTATTAGTATTATATTTATTTTCGGCTATTATCTTACGGATAGAGTTGGGTAGGTCTCCATCTGTATTTAAATGAAAGTTAGAGCTATGATTATAAAGATGTCCTAAGGTTCTTGTTAAACTAATTACATAACATACTCGTCGGTAATAGCATCGTCCACACACACACAAACAAATATATATATATATATATATATATATATATATATATATATATATATATATAATCATCTCATCCCAAGCAAGGCATTCCACTGCCACTATTGCGCATGGGGCTACATAGGGGAAGGTAAAGAGAAGGAGTGGTTGTCATAGGGAATGTCAGGAGAAAGGTGACAGATGAGTAAGGATACCGGGGATGGGGGTTGGGGAGATGGGAAGAGTGTTTGATAGAATGGGAGCAGGTTAGTGTGTTAGTCTATTGACCTTACATTTAAACCCCTGGAGATTGTAGCCGTCGGGGAAGCAATCGTGTGGAAGGGAATTCCACAGTCGGGAAGTGCGAGGAAAGAAACTGTTGGAGTAGAAGTTGCGGTTGTATTTTATCGGTTTCACTGTAAAAGAGTGGGATCTAGTTGCTAATCTAATATCTCGTGCAAATTCGTATTTAGGGGGCACCAGTGATCTAAGTTCATCGGAGCAGAAGCCGTGAAAGTATTTATAGAAGAGACACAGGGAAGCCACGTCGCACCGGTGGGAGAGAGACTGCAGGCGGTCTGCCAAGTCGGTATCTATCACATTACAGACCCTTCCTCTGAACCTTATGGAGAAGCCCGAGGAGAATAGCAGGGGCACCCGACCAGATATGGCAGCAGTATTCAATGCACGGGCGGATGGTAGATTTATATATGTGCAGGATAGATTCAGACGGAAAAAACTTCCGGGCCCTACACAGAGAACCGACTTTCATAGCAGCGGATTTAGCAATGGATTCGATATAGTCGTTCCATTTGAGGTCCGCTAAAAGTGTGAGACCAAGGAGGCGTAGTGTTTTTCTCTCTGGGAGGCAAGCCTGGTTCATGCTAATGGGAGGTAGGTGAGATTGTCGATGATGGTTAATTGAGAGTAGCTTCGTTTTAGAAGCATTAAAATTTACTAGCCATTTCTTACCCCAGTCCAATATGGATTGGAGGTCTTTTTCAATCTCGGCTGCGAGGTTAGCTTTAGACCTCTTCTTTAGACCTCTGCTTCACTTCCATCCCAGACTCTTGCACTACCAGACAACTCTGCCTACTCGGAAACTCTGACCACACTGTAGTATCCGTCAATATTTCACTCCACTCCCGCCCGACCCATGAAACCCAGACAAGTTATCCTACTGCTATCAAAGAGCAGACTGGGATTCTCTCTCTATATATAGATTATATATATATATATATATATATATATATATATATATATATATTTTTTTTTTTTAATCATATCACCCCAAGCAAGGCGATAACGCCACTGATGCGCAGGGGGCTACGTAAGGGTAAAAAGAACGGAAAAGAGAAAGCCGGAAACCGCATCCTAAACAGGAAACAAGGGATGAGCCACTTCACCTGTTCAATAGATGTGGGTGGAGTGTGAACCGGGCGATAGTTTAGTATATATATATATATATATATATATATATGAGAGCGAAAGGTGAGAGAATGATAGAAAAGAAGTGATAATTAAAATGATACAGTGAATCAGAGAAATAAGTTGATCTTTATCTTTATTTTTGCGAGTTGGCGAGAAAACAATGTTTTTGGGAAAAAAAGCTTTTTTAGTTTTCATTATTTTATTTCTTCAATCCTTTTTCTTTTTTCTTTCTGTCTTTCTTTGTTTTTCTTTTTTTCTTTCTTTCTTCCACGATTTTTCCCACCCGTCTTTTTTAAAATATCTTTTTATTCAGTAAAGGAACATTTTTGTCTATTCTATTATTTTCTTAAATAATCTAGTATTTGTTATTTCCTAAAAATAAAAAAAAAGAACGAAAATAAAAACAGTGAAAAAATAACGCTGTTATTTCTGTCGTTAAAAAAAAAGAACTTAATAAAAAAAAAATTCAGCAAAAACGAATTTATGACTGCCGGTGGAAAAAAATAAAATAAATATATATAATAGCCTGCAATTAAGTAATACAAACGAGAAAGAAAAATAAACTAAATATATTGAAAGAATTGTAGTTGCGGAATTAAAATTATTTTGGTTCCCCTCTTCTTTTCCTTTTTGTTTGGATCTTCACCTTGGTCGATGAGGACATTATTGCAATGAGAAGACTGAGTAACACCTTTCAAACGTCTCCATATTCATTTACGAAATCACGAGCGTTCACCCAAGAAATATTCTTTACACCTTTATAGTCAGTTTGATCGTGATTGATAACCAACCTACCTACCTACCTACGGTATGTAAAACATTTTCTGCCCAACTTTCATTCCACAGAGTAGTGATTCGCGGGAAGCAGCTGTTTGAAGGGGACTTCTCACTTGTGGAACTTGGAGGGAAGATGGGTGGTTTTCTACAATTGTGAGTGGCATGGTAAGTTCTAGCTGTAAATTTTAGAAGGGGCGGAACCAAGAAATGTAGTTCATCCGATCACTTTCTAAAGAAAGTAGCGATAGAGCGGTTAGAGACTTACCACATCCCGCCTGTGAGAGAGAAAGGTTGGAGGGTGGAAAATAATTTGTCACCCACAAGGACTCAGAAACGCTTTTGGACTCTATCGAGACTGGTGAGTAAGGAGTTCCCCGCCCAAATATAACATTATCCCTTTTTAGACCTGATCTGGCTCTTATTAAAGGTAGAGGATAAGACGTGGTCGGAACAAATAGCCAACCATTTTTCTTGCATCTTTTTGCGATGGATCACTTCTACTACTTCCACTTGATGTTCGGTGTAAGTTTAAGGTCCCCAATAGTCCTTCAAGGCACCTGCATTGAGACTGGCTGTTGTTCGGTGTCCGGTCGGCGATGTTGGAATGTAACTAATTTGATATTAGAGAAATTGCATGCGACCAGCCATGACTGTAAACTGCATCCGGCAGCAAGGCCTCTGACTGGGAGGTTGTGTGGAGCATGGAACAACCTCTTAATTGCTGTTGTTCTCAGGTTCACCCTGACCCTAAGTGGTAGTACCTGTTAGGGTCCCCGCTATGGGCAAATAGTTAACCCCCAAACTGGGGTCAAAACACTATGAAAGAATAAAAATACACTTTTATAGAAATATATACATAAAAATAGACTTTTATAGAAAAACATATTTTAAAAAGGAAAAATATTGCCAGCAATACATTTTTGAAGAAAAAATTATTACCATAACACATTTTTGAAGTAAAAAAAAAATTATTCTCAGTAAAACATTTTTGAATACAAAACTAGAAGACATTTTCAGTTTTCTAAAATAAAAAAGAATAAAAACAAAAATGTTCATTAAAATTTGACTAAATCAATCTTCTTACTATAACCGAACATTAACAAAAAATACCTTAAAATTCCCACGTTTTTGGCATTTATATATTCCACAGAGGTTGACATACCGTTAAGTAAAACTCAAACTCAGTATGTGACTAGCCAGTTTTCTTCCCACTGAGATGTTAGTGTAAGATCAGATGAGAGATCAAATGCCAATCTCTGATCATCAAGAATTTTAGAGATGCACTCGTACCATCGGTATATATGTTTTCAAATGATCTGATTATATTCTTAGATTATTTTCTTTCATTGTTAAGCTGTTGCGCCGAAGAAGCAGCAATGCACTGAATGCTTTCATTCACGTCCCCATCTACATAAATACCTTGTTGGGAATTCAGGATATCAGGAGGATCATTGATGAAGATCAGAAACAGCGAAGGAACCAGGATAGAGCCTTGGGGACACCCGCGTTTGTGGGAATGGATCTAGAAGCAAGCATGTTCAAAACGACCTTCATCTCACGATTTGATAGGAACCGTTGGATTAAGCCAAACAATCGTCCAGTAGTTCCTAGAGCTTGCGTAGAAGACCAGCGTGCCAAACGCCTTCGAGATATCTAGAGCCACAGTTCGAGCTTTGCCGTTCTTATCAAGTTACATATCCATATTCAGTGATGGCCGTTAACACATCAGCGGTAGATCTAGCGAAAAAACAAACAATATGGCTTCCGTTTCGACAAAGAAGGAAATGTAATGTAATCGATTCTGAATTTTTTTTTAATAATCGTGTGGCCCCAAATAAGCCTTTTTACTGCCACTGTTGTGCAGGGGTTACATAGGAATGTTATGAGAAAGAGTGACAGGTTACAGGGGGTGTCAGGAAGAGGGTATGAGAAGGAAGAGAATACTGGAGAAAAGAGCAGGAGAAAGAGGATGCAGGTTAGTGAGACAGATGACTATTGACTTTACATTTGAATTCTTGAAGATTGTAGTTGTCAGGAAAGCAAGTAAGCGGAAAGGAATTCCACAGGCGGGAAGTGCGAGAAAAGAAGCTGATTGAGTAGAATTTGCGTTTACAATTTATCGTTAAGTTCATCGGAGCAGAAGCCGTGAAAGTATTTGTAGAAGAGACATATGGAAGCCACACTGCTTCCGGTGAGAAAGCTGCCAAATCGGGATCGATCACACTTGACATCAGTCACGTTATCACTGACGTGACGCGGCTTCCCTCTGTCTTTTCTACAAATATTTTCATGGCCACTGCTCTGGCGAGGGTTTTCCCTGCTGCCCGACTATATGAATTTAAGCGTACTACTAGATTGGCATATAGGTCCCACACATTTACTGTTGAAATGAAACTTCTACTTCTAGTCCAACAGTTTCTTTACTCTCACTTCTCGCCTGTGAATTCTCTTTCATTTACTCACTTTCCTGATAAACACAATCTTAAAAAATTAAATTCAACGTCAGTCTCCATCTATCTAATCTATCTTCTAATCCTCTCCATACTGAGTCTTTTCTCTTACTCATACTCTAAGCGGTTTAGGTAAATGCAACCGGGTATGACAATCTAATACGTAGAGGTAATGGACGGTACTTGTCGTATGCAGTATTCTGAGATCCTCTGCGTACTCATAGCATTCTCGGCTTGCTTGCGGTGAGATTATTAAAAATATGTAGAAATAGACAGATGGCGTATGTGTTACACAACAGAGGTAATGTAATGAATATGCATACACCTTGTTTCCCCTTCACAGTAATGTGATTGGCTGGTGTCAGCCATAAATACAGATTGAGGCGAGGACGGATAGAGATCTACGTCCATAGGTCTACCGCTAGAGGTCTACGCCCAGAGGTCTATTGGTCTTCGACTAGAGGTCTGTAGGTCTACCACTATAAATCTACGTCTATCGACTAGACCTACGTCTCAAGATACTGCATACGACGAGTACCGTCCATTACGTCTACGTACTAAATTGTCCTACTTAGGTTGCATTTGCCTAAACCGCTTAACTATCTCGAATGATATATATATATATATATCCCTTTCCGGGACATATCAAGAAGAAAAGGTAGTGTAGTTGTGGCAGCGATAGAACTAGGACAGGAATTGATACAGTTTAGCTGCAGAACAGTTGTTGAGACCAGAAAGACGAAACACTCCATAATCGAGTCGAAACTGCTCTCAGTTTTTTTCTTGAAACAGTAGCGAGGGTCTAGTAGTAACCTCTGAATATCCGGATAGATATCATCAGCGCACTTGGAATGTAAGTACCCACGAGGGAGAAAACAACATAATGTTGTAACCCTAAAATGTTACTGCATGAATAATCACCAAAACGAAGGTTGAGAATAATAGAATATCAACAAGTACAAGACTCGCACGCTGAGTGAAGTAGATACACTGCTAGTGAACTGGTAGTCAGTATAATCACTCTACTTCACCCCCTTTTCTAATAGTGTCCTCGTATTTAAGAGGATACGAACATACCATTACTGGATATACACTACCGGTCATAATTATTAGGCCACCCCAGTTTTTTTTAAAAGAAATGATTTTTTTAGTAGATAATTCTAAATGAAAATAGAATGGTGCTTTTGTTATTGTTACATTGCAAAATTTTACAAGGCAAAGAAGCAAAGATGAACTCGTCCGAATCACCCTATTTTTCTTTTTTTTCATTCTTTCATTAATGAAACTGCAATATAGGTAATTATTAAATATTTATAAATTAATTTGATGCACATGTTATTGTGTAGTATTAACAAAAGGAAACTTACTATTTTTGTATCTTTAGCGACGGATCTTATGTACGAGTTTCACTTGAGGTTTAGGTTTAGTCTAAGGTTCAATAGTCACTCAAAGCACGAGGTCACTCTGAGGGAGCATATTTTCATCATAATTGGTGTAAGTCCAGGGTCTGATCGATGATAATGGATTGTATCTTGTTTGGTTTTCGTATTTATTCAATGTAACCAGAAGGTTCAGTTTTCCCCCGACTGAGGTGTTAGAGTTCGATCGGAGGGTGAGAACAGCTGCCAGCATGAATATAGACACATAGATATACAGATAGATAGTCTTTGATACAGATGAACATAGATAAGAAAGTGTTGTAACCCTAAAAAGGTAACTGCGTGAGTAATCTTCGTAACGGAGGTTGGGAATAATAGTATATCAACAATTACAAGACTCACAAACTACGTGAAATAGATACACTGCTAGTGAAATGCTAGTCAGTATAATAACTCTGTATTTATCTGCCTCTGCACATAGGCGGAATGCGGAATGCACCAGGCCATTTTTAAAGTGAAGTATCCGAGCCATTAAGCTCGGGCAAAAATATCCTGTTGACTCTGCGCAAGGCCGGGTCAGAGCTACTGTCGAATTTCCCTAGACGAGGCTCTACACGTCGGCGGGGCCCTGTTTGGGTTCCTCCCGCTCGTAGGCATTGAGGAAGACAGAGAGCGATGACTGATAGTATAATTACTCTATTCTACTCCAATCGTGTTCACGGACATAAGAGAATAGGAATATTTCATTCCTATATACACCATTATCATAAGAGCCACATTATCATAAGAGCAATGAACCAAACATTATTGATATAAGGCACTTTACATGCCAACTACAGGTCGGAGATATTAATATCAAGCAGATGCAGAAATATAAATACCTGGGAAGTGTTCTGACAGGGGACCGAAAGTGAGACACTGAGATCCGAAGGTGCATTGGCATGGCCAAGGACGCTTTTCAAAAGCTAAGGAGAGTATTGAGATACATGAAGTTTTCGTTGGAAAAAAGAAAAGAGTATTGGATTGCTATGTGATATCTGTCCTCCTGTATGGTAGATAATACTGGAAAATCTCCTCAGAGATGAAGAAAAGACTCGAAGCAACAGAAATGTGGGTCTGCAGAAGAATGCTGAGGATACCATGGACCGAACATGTGAGCAGCGACGAGGTTTTTGAGAGAATGCAAAGTAAGTAAGTACGAGATTCTTCCTACTATGTTCTACTATGTTTTACCATTACAAGAGCGAGACCAGACCAAAAATGGAATGCTGCCACCATATCTGGTCTAGAGCTGTCCAATCTTCCCTTTCTAGTCTTGCTACAATTTAAAAGCATCTCTATGCCCGTATGGGTGATGATTTTTTCTCACTTACAACCCCTTCTTCACAGACAAAAACATTACAAGCCTGTCACTACTCTATCGCTATTTCCATAAAAAATAATTTTCATAGAAATTGTTGATTTTTATTTATTAATCCGACAAATCCTTTCACTTTAAAGTAATAATATATATCTATGCGTGTGTATATATAAACTAAAACAAACAACTAAATTCATGGTCATCAGTAAAAAAGAGGACCCCAAATACCAACTACATTTTGGGATATCAAATAGGTATAGAAATTTAAATAGCTGGGAAGTGTTCTGACAGGGGACGGAAAGTGAGACACTGAGATCCGAAGGCGCATTGGCATGGCCAAAGACGCTTTTCAAAAACTAGGCAGAGTATTGAGATACATGCAGATTTCGTTGGAAGCAAAGAAAAGTACTGGACTGTTATGTGATATCTGTCCTCCTGTATGGTAGTAAATGCTGGATAGTCTCTTCAAAGATGAAGGAGAGCGTCGAAGAAACAGAAATATGGTTCTACAGGTGGATGCTGAGGATACCATGGGCCGAACATGTGAGCAACGACAAAGTTTTGGATAAGAAACTAACGAAAATAAACTTAATATCAGGAAGAGACAGTTGAAGTTTCTGGGAGGAAATGAAGAAAGAAGACGTGGAGATTCTAATACTCATGGGACGGATAGAGGGAACGAGAAAAAGAGGGAAAGCAATGAGAGAGTTTCTTGATGGGCTTGAGCAAGTTGATGGCGGAACGGGGTTTGAGAAAGATACCAAGAGAAAAAGTGTTAAGAGCGACAATGGATAGAGACAAGTGGGAGTCCATGATCGCCTGCGTTCCTGAAAAGACATGGCACATAAAGAAGAAGAAGAAGAAGAAGAAGAAGAAGAAGAAGAAGAAGAAGAAGAAGTCATCATGCCATCAGCATTCTTCGTGTTATTTCTCGAATACCAACAGTCATTTCAGCATATGGTAATGGTTAACGAGGCGTTCGACATTACATAATTCAACAACAGTTGATATATCAGTCAACGCAGTTAAACTTGAATATCACCACTAGTACATTCATCATCATCAGCGCCATCGATATTTTTAACACAACCTTCCTCCTCCTCATTCATCATCATGACAATCATCTCACTGCCTAAGATCATAATCACTATCGTTAACATAGTAGTCGCTAGTCTTTATCATTAATACCATCGCCACCATCTTGGCTACCATTGTTAACCGCACCATTACAACGGGATCATGGTCGAAGGCACGTGACCAGTGTTAAGAATAAATTTGTTCGGTTCGAGACGAAACGAATAAGGAAAGCCGTCCACAAGAAAACTAATCATTAGAATGAAAAAACAAAAAAACAAAAAAACAAAAAACAAAAAACAAAAAAAACAAAAAACAAAAACAAAAAAAAAAACAAATAAAAGAAGCAGACAAGAAAGTAGGAAGCGGCCATTCAAATCGATGGCTACAGCACAATAAATGGATTTTTGATTGATTTCATTGATTCGCATTAGAGATCAAAGCGGCCATTTATGACCAAATTTTCATAACCTCAGACCAAAAGATTAAAAAACATATATGAGTAGAACGTCTAAAAGTCAAGAAAAAGTTAAAAAAAAAAAAAGAAATGGTAAAAAAAAAAAAAAATGGCTATAAACAATAACACGAATAAAAAAAAATCAGTCCAAACAAAAACCGTTATTAAAATGAGAACAAAAAATGACGACAATTAAAAATCTGAATTCGACTCTGTAGACAAATATAATAAATATAAACGTTTCTGGCGAGTGATTAAAAGATGATTATTTTTGGATTTTGAAATTCAAATGGACCCCCTTATACAGTCATGGAGACGAAATCTAATGATTTTAAATAACCACTCAAATAGCGCAGGTAGCCACAGGTGGGGGATAACAGAATCAAGCAAGTACAAACCTAGGAAGTGTTCTAACAGAAGATGGAAAGTGCGACATGGAGATCCGAAGACGAATTGTCATGGCAAAGGACGCGTTCCAGAAGATGAGCAAAATACTAACACACAGGAAAATCTCAATAGAAACGAAGAAAAGAGTGCTAGACTGCTACGTGATGTCAGTCCTTCAATACGGCAGTGAATACTGGACAATATCATCGAAAATGAGGACAAAGCTGGAGGCGGCCGGAATGTGGTTCTACAGAAGGATGCTATGGATATCGTGGACTGAGCATGCAAGCAACGAGGAGGTGTTGGAAAGAATGGCAACAAAAAGGAAATTGAACATCAGGAAGAGACAACTGAAGTTCTTGGGACATGCAATGAGGAAAGAGAGCCTGGAGAACCTGATACTGACTGGTCAGATAGAAGGAAGGAGAGACAGAGGAAGGCAGCGGGTAACATATTTGCAGGGTCTGATCAGGTGGATGACGGAACGGAGCTTGCCAGGAGCAACAGGCTCAAACATACTAAGAGCCACAAGGGATAGGGAGACGTGGAGAACCATGATCGCCTACGTCCTGAAGGGACAGGGCACATAGAAGAAGAAGAAGCCACTTTAGAAAGAAGAGAAATTTAAACATTTGGGAAGCGTTCCAACAGAGGACAAAATATTTAACACCGAAATTCGAAGACACGAAATTTGCCTTCTAAAAGTTAAGCATAGTATTAACAAACAGAATATTTCGTCAGAATCAAATAATAAAAACAAACAAACTATTAAACAGTGATGTAATATCATTCCACTTCTATGGCACTTAATGTTGGACAGTCGAGAATTTAAGCGCCGGTTTATCATGACATGATAAAATTACTCGCCCACCTCCGCCCCCTAACCTTAATATCCTATTTAGCGCAGATCTGACTTTTAATTGGTTAATCGAGAAGAGGCTTCTGTCAACAGAAATGCAGTTCTATAGAAGCATGATGAGAATCCAATGGAATGAACATGTGGATAAAGAGAAATTTTCAAGAAGAATGCAAACAAAAAAGGCGCTTATACTTAGAATCAGAAAAAGACTGTTTAAATTTCTACAACGCATAAGAAGGGAAGAAAACATCACTAAGCAGACACTCACGGGGCATATTGAAGGTAGGAGGGACAGAGGAAAGCAGCTAGTAACCTACATAATGGGTATTTGTCTATATTTCTGAGATAAGGTAGTATTTACATTATTCGAACTATTGTCCTCATCTTTGTTGCCATTTGTACGACGTCTCGGCCGTTGTATGCTCCTGCCTCTTTCAGGTGCTAGGAATTTCGAACCGAACCCTTTATTACAATCACTGGAGTATATCATCCTCATTCCTTGCGTAAAGCCTCTTTTGGAAGTCATGTTATCTCCCCCTAATCCTGTAAGTTACTTGTTCACCCCTGCTGTAGCCTGGTGTTGAACTCACAACTCTAAAAGTCAAGTCAGAAACTAAACAACGTCTATATCCACTGTGTTATGTGTCCTCAAGGACAACTGAATTTTTGGGACTTATAAACTTAATGTCAAGTAACCCCAAAAATTCATTGTTCTTTTCCTTATGGACACATGGCTCAGTGGATATAGACGTTAGTTAGTTCTTGACTTGACTCAAAATTGTGAGTTCAGTACCAGGCAATAGCAGTGGTGAACAAGTAACTTGCAGAGTTAGAGGGAGATAACTTATGACGTCCGATCGAGGTTTTACACAAAGAATGAGGAATGATATACCCCAGTGATTGTAACAAAGGGTTCGGCTCGAAATTCCTAGCACCCGAAGAAGGCCGGAGCCTACAACGGCCAAAACGTCGTACAAATGGCAACAGAGATGAGGATAATAATCCAAATAATGTAATTACTCTACATAATGGGATTGTGTAAATGGATTGAATGACAAGGAATAATGGAGATAACGAAAGGACAGACCCTTACTAAGGGCTATTAAGGCAGGCTCACTAAGGACATGCTCACCCACGTTCTGAAGAGACACAGTACATAAAAGAAAAAACTTCCCTAGCAGACTTCAGACTGAAATCGAAAGATCGTGAATGCTGAATAAAAAGCCGAATTTTAAAAGAGAATTAGCATTCATATTTTATTAAACTACCAGTAATTAATGTTCAATAGACTATTTTGTTAAGCTAACATTGGAAAAGAAGTAAATGTTTAAATAACAATCATATTATTAAAGACTTAGTCAATACAAAACAAGCTAAAACTTGAAGGAGGAAATTACATCAGTAAGGATTCCCAGAAAGAATATATTGGCGAAACCTAAAGAATTTCAAATAAAATATTAAATAAACATTTAAAAAAGAGAACATTAAAAGAAATTATTTTCTCACAGTAACGAGTCTTTGAGCAAATTATTTGATGTGCGCGTTGTGGTGCAGTGGCTATCGACTCGGAACGAGAAACCAGGGTGCCGAGTTCGAATTCCAGTTGAATTCTTTGTATTCACTTACGCACAAATACTCTTGGGAAAGTTATTAATCCGTCTCTTCCCTTCAGTTATGGGTTAAATAATAGGACAGATTGTGTTCTATAGCCTTGGCTGGCAACCAGTCTACCGCAGAAAGCAATTGCAACCTAATGCGGGATAATCTTCTGACCAGTCAGTCATGTCTCTTTTGAGACATGATTGCCCAAAGCGTGTATTACGTATGCCACGAGACTGACCAAAATTTTGACATAGAAATGCTACTCTTATTAAAAAAGGGAAAACAATTCATGAAAAAGTACTTTACTCGTTGGATTATCTACAGTAAATTTAAGTCCAGATTCTCGCAACGTTTCACCATTTTTGACAGATCTTCTGTTATCACAATGTAGAATATTTAATAATAAAGATGGTGGAAACAACAAAAAAAGAAATTGAAATGCAATTGCCAGATTATATAACCAAATATATATCACTGTTATACTGAGTTTCATGTCAACTGCGATCATGAAATGATTGCTATCATAATCATAATAACGGTTTCATGATAATGGTTATGGATTGGTGTCTGTAGATAGATGCCTGATTACTTCACGCTCGTGGCCTAGGGATAGAATCGCCGACTGTACGCCGATTTGGTCGGGTTAGGCAGCGAACGGAGTCTAAGCCGTACTGATGAGCTGCGAAACAGATCTGTCTGCGGATGACTATATATATAATTAATTAATTTTGTTTTTTAATTAAAATTACATTTAGACACGGAAATTTCTATGTTTCGAGATTTCTATCTCATCATCAGGCAATGTTAGATCATTGTTGTGAAAATGATTTTCATTTAAATATAAGAAACAATACTTTTGTTATTTATAGATATGGGAAGAGATGTGCGTTGTGGTGCGGTGGATATCGTCTCGGAACGAGAAATCGGGGAGCCGAGTTCAAATTCCAGTTGAATTCATTGCATTCACTTACGCGCAAATACCCTTGGGAAAAGCATTAATCCGTGTCTTCCTTCCAGTTATGGATTAAATAACAGGACAGATTGGGTTCTATAGCCTTGGCTGGCAACCAATCTACCGTAGAAAGCAATGGCAACCTACTGCGGAATAATCTTCTGTCCAGTCAGTCATGTCTCTTTCGAGACACGATCGCCCAAGCGTGTTTCACGTATTGCACTTGACTGTAAAAGATATGGGAAGACAATATTTATTGTATTGAGCACTTTTATAAAAAAAGTAAAAGCCGAAGAACTGTTGGTTCTCTTCACCTGGATTAATATATATATATATATATATATATATATATATATGTAATTATTTAATTACATAGTTTTTGATCATAATTAAATTAGACCAGTACACAGTTGTATTAAAAAAATGTTCAATACATTTATATTGTAGAACTTTTGAATATTGTTTAAATTTAATATGTATATTTTTTCATTTCATATATATATATAAATTCATTTCATGCATATAACGCGGTTGATCACAATTTTGACATAGAAAATGCTACTCTATTTAAAAGAGAAAATAATTCACTAAGACAGAAATGTCTAGAAAGTGCTTTAATCACTAGTTCAGCCACAGTAAATTTATGTCCAGGTTCTTACGTTTCATCATTCTTGCTAGATTTTTTGTTTTCACAATGTGAAATCTATCTATCTAAACTTATTTATAAATGGAACTTTGTCTGTGTGTGTGTGTGTGTGTGTGTGTGTGTGTGTATGTGTATGTGTATGTGTGTCTGTGTCCGTTACCTATAGACTCCGAAACGGCTAAACAGATTTT